>NJDC01005997.1:175062-187369 GCA_002245475.1 Calephelis virginiensis | reverse complement strand
GTGAAGGAAGCAAGACAGGTTTGTCAAGATCGTGAGGTCTGGCACTCGATACTCTCTGCCTACCCCGTAAGGGACTTGGCGTGAAGATATGTATGTATGTATGTATGTGTCTAGTAAAATGTATTTATTATTATTATTATTGCAGTGAATACTTCTTTAGCGACGTTGCGCCCTTTTATAATGGGTAAAAACTTCTAAACTGGCGTCAGGACACGTGTTCGTGTTGTCATGTTTGTGTACGATAGCGCAATAAATGAATATTATATTCTACCGTATTAATGATAGTACTCTCATATTGATAATTAAAGCAATTCGTGCAAAATTATTCCCTAACCATTCCAAAATATCAAAATTGCTCAACGTTAATATTCAATTGTTTACTTTTGCCGGCACTCCCGGAGTGCAACCCGTTGTTTTTTTTATTTTATTTATTTCTTTTTGTAAACTGATACTCTCTTCCAGAAATAACCACAAGGAAGATTTTTAAGAGATAAGATCTCTAATGTTTACCTAAAATCAGACCAAAAAATATCCGTGTTTCAGGCAACAACTGATATAAACGACTCATGTACGCTTGGACACACAGGCACGTCAGCGGCAGCACCATTAGCAGCTGGTATCATCGCACTTGCTCTACAAGCTAAGTAAGTACCTACAGGCTACAACTATACGGTATCATTTTCATTCCGACATAATTTTACCATATTTACACGAATCCGGACCTGTTTCTTGTTCATCGTAAAATAACTCGTTACATTATTGCAATTAATATCACAGGTCTGCGGTTTCAGCTCTTTACGTGTCCAATCCCATAGGCAGGTATTACGTATTTTTCCGGATTGGAAAACGGATGCAGGTTTTTGTAATCGGGTCCGGTGAACATGCCGGATCGGCCCGATTATGGAATGAAGACAATTACTACTAGGTTATCGACTGCAATAATCATACATAAAACCCCCATCCCATTGTTTTTAGCTCTCGGACTCTTACTTCAAATTTTTTAACTTAGGTGTTCTTCCACACTCACACACTTTTATCATATCAATTTAACAATAGAACTTTAAAGTGCGATTTGCGAGGGTAATTTTTTTAAGTTTAATGAATCATTTGTTCCCATCGCCTAATGCCTGCTCTTACTTAATAGTATCAAGGTATCTACAACTTTTTTGCCGCGTCATTTCATCTTGAAAAGATGACTTGTACAAAAAATATTTTTTTAATATCCTTTGAAGTTTTAAACGTGTATTTATCACACTGAAATGAAGCTTTACAGCCTTGGATACAGGATTCAGAAAACAAAGGTTTCTATCATTTTTGTATGTTTTTCGGATCACATTTCACTGAAAAACTTTGCCTAGTCAGATTCCTAAAATGACTGCTACTAGTATTATCAAAAAACCACTTAAAAAGAAATTAAATTCAATCCAAAATATTTTCTTTTAAAAATCAAAAAAACACACAGTAAAAAAGTTATTTGAGGTCATGTAGAGTCTAGCTTTTAACTCTATAGTCTACGCCAACAGCAAAGCAAACAACATACCTACCTATTTTGACAAGGGCATTTCGAATTTTGTGGACTTAGGGCTTGTAGAGTTATAATATGTGTGCAAGTATAAATAAGTGATAATATTTTAACAGGTCGCGCGAAACATCTTTAGTAACGATAATTTTGATCTTATACGCTTATGCACTCCTAGTGCTTTCGTGGTACGGTCCGTTTAGTTGGAGCATGTCTTATCTCCTTTCTATAGTTATACACCCGAACGCTAGATGGCGTTGCACGTATCTTAGTTTGTTGTGAAACAAAGAAACTCAAAATTTTCAAGTCTAATTTTTACGAGGAAATTAGGAGTAATGTTGTTATAACCCCATACGTCGTAAGTGAAATAGTCTCGTAATTTAGATTGTTTAATCGTAATTTGGATTTAGATTGTTTGTTGGTATAGTCCTGCGACGATTTATGAGGATTAGTATTTGGCACCGCTGTCTTGGCTATTCCTGTTGATATAGCGTTAATGCTTGCCACTGTCGTTTTGAGATTAACTATTAAGTATCAAATGTATAGGTAATTAACATTGTAGTAGCAACACGAGCAACCTAGTAAAATGACATATTCTTAACATTAATTGTTAACAGATCACGATTTGTGAGCTGGAGTGTTAGACGTGATGACAAGTATCCGAAGATCTGATCCCTGATGATCCGAAGTTGTCTTGTTGTAGTTGCCCTATTTACCTACCTGATTGGCGATGATAGGTTTGTCATCTATCAAATTGTGGGACTTAATTTCTTCAATTAGTGGTGGGTGGCCTGGTTGTACCTCTGCTTACCTCTCTAAGGATACGGGCACGAAGAAACCACTACAGCTACTTGTTATCATGATCATAAGTGATTATAAGTGCAATACATCCGGAGTGTATTTTTAATTTTCTATATCAATCAATACATATTATAAAACAAAGTCCCCCGCCGCGTCTGTCTGTCTGTTCGCGATTTACTAAAAAAGTACCGAACGGATTTTCATTCCGTTTTCAACAATAGATAGAACAATTCTTGAGGAAGGTTTTAGTGTAGTAAGTTTATTTTTTGTACAAACATATTTTTAACAATACAGTATTAATCCTTTATCAAATAAATCTGTTAGATACGTTATGCGTGTGGCAATTTAGATTAAAATTGCCTTTTACGCTATCAGAAAAAAATTAACAACTAATGAGTTATCAAAAAGCTAAAATCTCCGGGCGCAAAATTAAATATCGTTGAATTTTATTCTTGAATAACCGAAGCGAAGTGAGGGCGGGCAGCTAGTACAAATATATTTTCTAGTATTCCTTAGTAATGTTTAGAAATCAGAATCAGAAAAAAAACTATACTTATGTGGACCACACAAGTGGTACTTTTTTTTTACCTTTTTTTACTTTTTTTTTGAAGATACAAGTAGTACTTGCGTCAATTAGGTATAAACTACCACCGGATCATAATCGATAACACACACTGAAACCTCCAACGAAATCCTTGCCTTGCCTGTTTTTAAAAGTAACCGTAACCTCATGAACTAGAACGAAATAGAAACTACAAACCAATTTTACATAGTATGTACAACTTAAAAAAAAATCATGACAAATTACATTACAAATTGCAGACTGAAGCGTCTATTCCCATGCATTTGTTTTTTAAATACTATAAAATAATTTTATTTTATACATTTTGAAAAGTAATTTAAAATTAGATCTCTGTTAACACTGGGCAGTTTATTATAGAAACGTATACATTGAACCAAAAAGGATAATAATTTAATAGTTTAGGATTTTGTATGAAAAGGGTTATGAATGTGAAGGAAGCAAGACAGGTTTGTCAGGATCGTGAGGTCTGGCACTCAATACTCTCTGCCTACCCCGCAAGGGACATGGCGTGAAAATATGTATGTATGTATGTAGTTTAGGATTTACCAATTTTACGGAGACGAGTTTTACTGCTAGATTATTTTTATTTGTCGTATTTCCATCATGAATATTACATTTTATAACAAATATTACGTTCTCGTAAATGTATTGAGAAGTTAAGATTAACATATTTATTTTCTTTGAATTTTTCTTGGAGGGAATCCCTTACATTAAGATTATAAATTATACTAATAGCACTTATTTTAAAAACAAATTTAGAATTTAAATCTGCAAAATTTCCTCAAAGAAGTATTCAAATATCCAAGTATTAAACACTCTTTCATTGTATTTTTTTCTGGGCTATAAAGCTATAGTACTTACTATTTTTGTTATTCAATTTTGTAACCACATCATAAACACCTATTACATCTATTGTGTCTATAGGCCACGGAGGTCTCTTTCCATTAGGAGAACTGTGTGCATCTCTACTTATACCATAAGAAATATTTTAGCATACAATAGGTTCTTGTAACGTATCTTATAATTCTAAAACCTGCCATCAGGTCGGACAATCATAGATTTACCACACGTGGCTACTCACTTTTTGGCTCGGCACTTTGTGGGCTCGTCTAATTGTTTTAATTTTTTTTTCATTACAGTATACAACCTTTGAAATAATTCATTAAATTTGTTGAGGGATCAGGTAGAAGAGCACGTAATTAGAAGTATTTATTTCAGCCAGACATTATTCAGAAATTTTATAATAAACTTTTCTGCACAATATTTTAGACGAAATACATTTTTTGAATTTATTTAATTGCGAATATTTAATATGACTTATCGGAAAGTCTATTGTAAAAAAAAGGTATATACTTATACAAAATTGACCTATGAAAGGACAGTGTAATCTTGCTTGCGTGCTTACAAAAAGTGACACAATTTCATTTCAACAGTTTTTTGTTCTGTTGATCGTAATTATATTAAACATTCAAAAATATATTGGGAAGTTACAATATGGATTTTATTTTCTTTGATTTTGTCATCAATGGGAATTGTTGGATCTAAATTACATATCGGCTTTTTTGTTAGGCTTTAATTTTTAAAACAAACTTTGCATTCACTTTGATAGAACTTCCCCAGAGAAGAATTCCATATAACATAACACTGTGAAAATTGCTGAAGGAACAAATTCTAGCGGTGTCAAGATCAATTAACTGTCATCTGTAACAACACAAGCTGCTTAGCTCAGTCTCATTGCAAGTTTTTCAATGCGTTGTGCCATTGCAAAGGTGTTTTACACCAGAGTTGTAATGAGTTATATAACTAATAATGTCAAATTATAATATTTACAGTCCAAACTTAACCTGGCGTGACATTCAACATCTTATAGTTTGGACTTCTGAATATGCCCCTTTATCTTTAAATCCTGGGTGGAAAATCAATGGGTAAGTACGTATTATTGTTCTAACGTATAAGGCGTAACTAAATTGTTTTAAATTATAAAGGTACCTGATGGTGTTTATTTTTTTGCGCACTCATTAAACTAGTTTTAAGTTTTCGCTATCTTCTTTCAACAAAAGTAATAGAATTAATAAATATTAAATAAATAAATGTTCCTGGACAAGTTACACAAATTGAATCTAAACCCAAAGTAAGCAAATTATATGCATGTGTTATGGATGTTAGTCAACGATACTAATACATAGAAATACTTAAGTAGATACCAGAAAAATTTAATAAACACCCAGACCCGGAAATGCAGACATCTAAGTATTCAT
The DNA here is from genome assembly GCA_002245475.1 of Calephelis virginiensis. Lineage (NCBI taxonomy): Eukaryota > Metazoa > Arthropoda > Insecta > Lepidoptera > Riodinidae > Calephelis > Calephelis virginiensis. The sequence continues at coordinate 182,208 of NJDC01005997.1, read as the reverse complement.
CACTCAAATGTCTGCCCCCGTTGGGAATCAAACCCGAGCCTCGTGGTTAGTCAGTGTAGTTAGGCGTGTACGCTAGCCACTCGATCAACGAGACGGTCAAAAGAAAGAGACAAAATATTTTTAGTGCTGTCTGATTAATCTGTACACGACATTTCTACAGACGTTTAATCTATTACAAACATCACAATTTGATATGTCCGGACTAATCTGGCATGTCTAAAACGTTCCATCTTTTTTGCAATTATACCAGTTTAATTTGTGAACAGCACGATTGTTTGAAAGCCGTCAGAATCTTAACAGGTTTTACATACTCAGCCTAATTATAATATTATGACGTAAACCTAATTTTTTAACATTTTGGAATTGGAAGACGGATTTCCTGATGGTAAGAAATTCACGCCGCTTAGAGACACCATAGGTGGTAATGGTGAGTTGCCAACTTGAGGACGGGATGGTAGGCCTCCAGCAAAAGTAGGTTTACCGGCTACCTTAACATCCGAACTGGAACATGTCAACGGCAAGTGGACGAGTCGCTGCGAAACTCTACCACCTAGTCAGAAATCACGGTGCTAGTGACGGCAAGCTTATGCTCCCTTTTTACGAGCTGCCTGACTGGAAGGCAGATGGTCTATTTTGCTAAGGAGCGGCGGACCAACACCGGGAACAAGTAGATGACAATATTGCCAGGACATCCGAAAATTGGAATCGTATAGCATGTCATTTTAGGTAGTTTTGAATACAGTACTAGAGGATTATTAACAATCAGTTACAAATAAATTCAACGAATTCGATAAAATAATTTATGGCTTACTATTAATTCTCCAGTATCGTGTTCAAGAGTACCTAAAATGACATAATCGATTATAATTTCTAATATTGTATGAATTGAAGTTCAAGAGTAATCTTACAGGTAATAAATAGAGTGGAAGTAGCAAAACCTCGTAGAGTTCGACTTCTAAAAGGCTTTATTGGTAGGAGGGATATAACATATATTTTAACCAAAGAAACTGGGGTACTGAATGTGGTACGTTAGAATGGTGTGTTAAATATTTTTGTCCGAATCGTTTTATTTCCAGTGTGGGCTTGCGGTTTGATGTCAGATTTGGTTTTGGACTTTTAAATGCTGGAGCCCTCGTGTCTGCTGCTTTAAATTGGACCTCGGTCCCAAACAAGCAAACTTGTCATGTCGAAGTTCCTTAGTGAGTATATTTTCCTGGTATATAGTTATTGTTTACTTTGTATCGATTTTACTTTTGTGTTATGAAAAAAAAGATCCGTCTTACATACTCACAGAGCATTAAAATATTTTCGTTAATCACGGGTTTCATACGACCTACGATGCCCATGCCGTCATAGAAAATAGCTAAAAGCAAAATAAATTTGGACCAACTTAGTTTTGAGCATAGCGCAATCGCACAATGCGACACGTTAACATTTTTGTTATGCTCTATAGCCCTCATGTTTTCCTGGTAGTTAGTACGCAAAGGTTTCATCAAGCTCCAATCAAAATCCCTTTCACTATCTGTCATTGATGTTGTTGTATGTGTCCAAAAACCCCCTATTATATGTTTTTCAGTAATTAAAGCTTTTTATATTTTCGATCTTTTTTTTACGCTGAAGTCGAAATGTAAACCTTCAATCAAAAGTCAAAACCATAAAATTGGTCGTGCCATTACGGATATAACCAGCGTCTATGTGGGTATTTTTTTCAATTGCTATTGTCAAGTTCTGCTCTTTAATAAAAAAAATAACAATAAATAAAACCAGTGGATCATCCACTGTAATAGTTGTATGCTTTTCAGCAGTTATTTTTTTTTATTTATTCACAATTTTACTAACCTACTTATCTTAAAGTTCAGTTAAATTATTTTTTCTGGTTCAAGCAAAAATTATTCAAGTCAATTCGTACAATTTGTGCTACTTTTACTAGCCCTCTGCTTCTTTTACAGCTTAAAAGAAAAAGTGATGCCATTTTCATCCGCGGAAGGTATAGAGATTATGATTCAAGTAACTGATTGTCCAGTCAAGTACACAGAGCATGTAGAGTTGGTGGTAAACATCAAATACAAACGTCGTGGTGCTTTGGACATTCAACTTCTGTCACCACAAGGTACGTATTTTTTTCGTTTTTTCCTCTATTTTGTTCGGAGTATTTAAACCCAGGATTGACAATCCATTTCAAATTGTAATGTCTATACAATATATTTTCCCTATATTTTTCCACGGGCTATATTAGAGCCATCAATAGTTTCGCCATCCCTTCAATTAAGGAGACAAAAACTCGTTGTTTAAGGAGACAAAAATTCTTGAAGTTTTTTTTTCATGTAGGATCGCAAGTTCAATTACTAAGCCCGCGTCCGAACGACTCTTCAAGTGCTGGATTTGTTAATTGGCCCTTTACTTCGGTTGCCACGTGGGGTGAAAATCCTGAAGGAAACTGGAGAACATTTATAAATGACAAGGTAACGCTTAATGTATATTAACAAAATTTATATAAAAAACACTGAATTCTAAAACATCTTCGTTTGCACTGGCTTTAATATTGTTACACTGGTACAATCAAAGATATTTTTTTAAATTGCTAATTTGTTGCTTACCGCGAGGTTTTTACAACTTTACCGAGCTAAATCAAAGAACGCTCTGATTACATTTGGTAGTTTCATGTTGCAGTTGCTGCTATCAACAATGAATTTCCTTGATTTTCCTTGGAATATTATGTGGCCAATTCCCTTTCTACTTGAATGTAGAACAATGTGGCCAATTCCCTTTCTACTTCAATACCGAGTAGCTCGCTAGTATATGTACTACATATACCTAATAATCAATTCTCATATTTCACTACATAAACCACAATTAGTAAGTTGTTAGAATGTAGGGGTTAAATCTAAACGTATGATTGTAAAACAGATAGTTTGGCTTTTTTAAATAGGTCAATTGTTTCTCATTTTTGTTGAAAGCAATTTAAAGGATGGAGAGGACTCTGCACGTAATTGGTATTGAGGCTAGTTAAATTAAAACACAAGTATACAACAATTGAGGTCTGTTATATTTTTGGTAGTCCGGCCTTCTAAGAAATCCTGATAATAATATTTTCATTTATTCCATCTCCACTAGTGAAGAGATTGTGTTGTTTGAAATGGCTATTCTTTGTCAAATAGCAGATGTGTGCGTAATTTTGTAAAAGCACACATAGTGGTAGAGTTGTACGTGATGTAGGTACAATATTTATGTTATTTCCGGGCAGTTGATGCTCTGTTTATGTCCGGTTTCTGAAGTAGTCAGTTAAATTCTCAATAATTTTTCAGCGAATTAAACTAAAGAATAAACTTCGGTTATCTGTAACGGTGTTTCTGAACGCGCAACGAATGGTTAACTAATTATTTACCCGATAAATCATTCCTTAAGCTGCCACTAGATGGGTCTGTTAAGAATGCAGTGAATATAATATTTTTGCCCCATTTAATTCAATAATGTCAATATTACCGTTTATAATAGCATTTTTTTTCTAAAAAAAAATAAAGTGTTCAAAAGGTTTTTAGTTTAAAGTAGCTACAAAATGCGTGTCTATGCGTAGACGTTTCCATTCGACGTTTTAACTACGCAAATTTAACCAAAGCTGGTACTACGAAGTTCATGCTTACGACGATTTAGTTTTTGTTACTGATTTTTTTTTTGCAAATTATAATCAGCTTGTGACAAAATTAATACAAAACAGTAACGAAGGAAATTAGTAAATTTTAAGAATTAAATAAAGGCGCGGTAAAAAAAAATACTGAATGGGAGAAGGCTATACGAGGGATGGAATTAAATAGTACCTACCTAACTTTGTATCGATAATAATCGATAACAAGAAAACTGATGGGACATAAAATAAATAGTAATACAATGAAAATTTGTTGTAATCTATCTGCAATTTAATGTATTACTAATCAGTGTTCTTTTTAGAACAATATCGTTGCTCGTATTTTGAAATGTTAATTAATATATATGTAGATACATTTCTAATTATTGACATATTATTGATAATGAAAGCAGATTTTGATAAGCTGCTCATATTCACGATTGATAAATTTAATTAATACCTATCTATAATCAAATCAACATTAAGGCCCCATACTTAGTCAGCCAGAAGAGCCATACAGCGCACTCCCCCGTTCCATGATTACTATGAAATATTGCGCTCTAAAGTAAACGTCTTAAGCGCCAAATCACTATTTTTGACACTATAAAAGTAATTTGAAAAAAAATATAAAAACTGAAACAGTTATCTTTTAGGTATAATACTTACCTATGTTTATGTTAAATCTGGTGTCGATATTTTCATAATTGAAGTAACAGTTGGTTTTTCCTTTCAAAAAAGGGTTAACTTTTTGATTTTTTTCTATCGAGCAAAGTGAAATGAATCGTGTTTTGGAAACACTAGTCTTATAAAGCATATTAAAGTTAATTTTGTGTATTTTTGTCGCCAAGATCCATAATTGCTTTGTATGAAAAAAACACTATATTGCTAACGTATTTTAGCATACATGGCCCCTTAAAAGTCCACTTGTTTTAACTTACGACTTGTACAAAATGTTATTTAAATAACGTAAAAATCGTGTAGCTTAAGCCCAAAAAAAGCATTATGTCACACAGTTATAGTATTAATAAACGACACAAGTTGGCCGGTTATAGTAATCTACGATTAAACGATTTGTGTTATGATGCGCAGTTCCGCCTGTAATAGGTAGTTCTCTAACATTTATACATATTATTTTGGTGCAATGTGCAGATGGCAATGTGTCGGCAAAGAACGTTGATATGTGTGAAACGGTCCCACCAAAGTTTTACTGCAGCCACACTGTTTACGATCTTCTTACGTTTTTGATTTTACTACATATCACAAATCCTTAAGCACTCGCCATTTCACAAAAAATTAACAACTTAAGTTAGTTAAACTTTGCCAATAATAAATATACCTAATTAATTAATGCACATTGAAAAAATAAATCAAAAATACTACGGAAATCATAACTTACAAGGTTTAGTAATAACTTCAAACACTTTTTCATTAACTCTACAGGAAAAGAGGGGCGTTATAAGTTTCACTTTATAAGCGTGTCTGTAGCCTCATAATTTTTGAACGGATGGACCGATTTCGATGCGGATTTTTTAAGTGAAAACTTCTTTCGCGGCGTTGCGCACTTTTTTTGGAATGGATAAAAACTTCTAAACTCGCGTCAGGACACGTGACTTGATCGAAAATTCGTAAGACGGATGGAGAGTAAACAGCCGGTGCGGCGTAGGAGAGGAAGTATCCCCCTCTCATTCTACGGCGCAGCGAAAATGAATGTAATGTAAATGTATGCCTGCGTCTTCTGTTTCGTTTAGATGGCGCAGGGCATTTGCGCTACTGTTCGTGTTGTCATGTTTGTGTAGGATAGCGCAATAAATGAATATTCTACCACATAAATGATAGTACTTTGATACTGATAATTAAAGCAATTCGTGCAAAATTATTCTGTAACCATTCCAAAATACCAAAAATTCACAACGTTAATAATATTCAAGTTTTCACTTCTGCTGGCACACCCGTCGTTTTTTTTTTGTTTGAACGTGATCGATATTGTTTTAATTACATTCGCTACATTGCTTTGTCAAGGTTTATTAGCGAGAAATCTATGCGAGAAAAAAAAAACAAAAAAAGGAGCCATTTTCATCGAAATGTAAGACGAACGGCACGTGGGAACTAATAGTACTAGGGAATCATAAAATATGAGCAAGTGATAGAACATTTTTTAAATACAGTGACATCTATTTAAGAAGTCGCGAAGTACTTAATGTTATTACCAACAGTAAACTTTTACACTAGAAATATGTACGAGTATATAGCGAAAAACCATTTCATTAGTTAAAAGCTAATTTGTTCTTAAATTTTTAATTCGGTACCTACCTGTAGTTAAGACACCTCAATGCACACAGCTAAGCCAGCAATGCCGATAAAAACTGTTAATTTATTATTTTGTATTTTTTACAAATGAAAATGTGCATATTATTGCACATTAAAAGATTCACCTGTTATTTTTTATTGTAAATAATATAACTATTCGTTTAAGTTTTTAGTAAATATCGATTATCTTTAGGAAACTTATTGTAATTTAATATTTAAATGCAATCATTATAAAAAGAAAATATTTGTAATGTTCAGATCTGGTAAATAGCCAGTAGACTTGCACAATCAGCATAACTTCTAGGGCACCGGACAGCGATGCGCCTATAACATCTATGGTGTCTATAGGCCCGGTATCTGCGTAGGGACCATGTGCGTGTTTGGTAAACTCTTACATAGAAAAAGTAGTATAAAAGCGTTTTGTCTCCGCCATATATAATAGAAGTTATGTTTGGCTATATTCATAAACGCCTTATTACTTTTTTATTTTTTATAATTTCAACTAAAATGTCTTGTCATATCTCAGCAAACTCACGCTTGGCGCTAGCATTACTGATTTATTATTAGTAGTCTGCGCATGGCGCAGAATCGGTACAGTGATGTCCAGCTCAGAAGATATTTGATTTTTTATTTTTACTCATCATGATATTTGTTGTTATTTTTTAAAACAACGAAATTATTTCTGGACATTTATTAGAGAAGTCGTGAATACCAATAAAATTACTTTACGTCCATATCCCCGAAATGGTCGGCAGAGGCACAATCAAAGCACCCATGACTAGTCGACGATACTGTCCCACAATGTAGTATTAGACATATCACTTACCGTACACATATTATGCAATCCCAATTTTTAAGTTCGAAAATGTGCAAATTCGGTCAAGGCGCTGCGCTGTGAGGATCTCAGTTCTACTCCACGAGTGACTGAATTTCACTTTTTGCTTTCTGAGCCTTTACCATGAGTTGATATAGATTACGTTCGATAAGTTAAACCGTACGTGTCGAAATCTATACACTTTTGGTCTAAAAATGTGTTTCATTTAGCTACCAATAGAGGCGCTGTTCAAAGTTTTCATACATATAATTTACAGAGACGGAATAGTAAACTTGACAAGCCGCAAACTCATACGCTTTATTTTTTACTGCAAATGGTAAATATATATAAACTATAAGAGAGCAAAAAGAAGGAGGAAACCGAGTTACGCGTCAACCTACCT
>NJDC01005997.1:132925-165512 GCA_002245475.1 Calephelis virginiensis | reverse complement strand
TAGTGGCTCGCCGATCGGTTTTAGGCGCTAGGTGGAAAAAAGTTCTTTGTCACCGAGACCGGCAGCAACGGTGTTGTGTGAAGTAAATCAAATCGGACGACGTGTTAATGAATTATTGTCCAATTTACATTCTGCCTTGTACCCCTCTCCCATTTAAATCCTTTTAGCGAGTGAGATAAAAAGTATAATTCCATAAAATACCTCCTAGCGAAATTTCCTTACCTAAATTTCAGTGAGTTCAGTAAATTTGGCATGTAAATTGGAGTTCAGTAAATCGCGGTCATGACAAAGACTAAAAAAGTTCTAAGAATCCTAAAAAATGTTGTATTGCCCATTTTAGTCGCCTACACATATTTTTAAACAGTTTCCTTTAATTTCCTAATTCTACAAGATATATAAGAAATTAATCAAGTATAACGAATCGGGCGAAATTTGCCGGGACGAAGACTAAATTGTATACTGGTGACTAGTAACTAAAAACGTGATTAGTAACAAAATTAGTTTTGAGTTTAGAAAATTAATCCTAAGTCTCAACTGTTTTTAAGTATTTCAGATTTTTAGGTTTTCCCAAATTATTATTTAAATAAATATAATTTACATAAGTAGGTATTTTTCATTGACCTCTAAGATGCCTCTAAGTATATCCTATTTCTATAGTCTTTTTTACTTTCACAAAAAGAAGATCCTAAAGAAGGCAACTTTTATTAGTTTAACTAAAACATTAAAAATACTAGAACTGTTTCGATTGACCCCGTATCGGGCGAGTGATTGCGAGAATAAGCGCGAACAAATTTTACTAGGAGTCCAGCAGTCGCTAGGAGCAAAGTGTTTCTAAAATAGTATATTACTTTAATTGATAACAGCGACATCTGGTTATTTGTTTGGAACTAAACTACGCAAATTTGATCGTAGGTACTGCTTTCGAAGAATAACCGCTAATACGGATACCAATCCGTCACTCTGACTAGGTATTACTATGTAGTGGTTTAAAAAATATAGTGTATTGTAGTATTACATTCAATCGTATACTAGGTACATTCTTGTTAATATCTCAGACCAATAATTTGGATTATTTTAATTAGTATTATGTATTCAATTGTTTCAATGACCTATCTGAACTCCCGACTATCAGCATTCATTTGCACCTGTAGTTTTTTTTAAGAAAAACGAATAGGTATGTAAGGTTAACGTCTACTATACGTACCTATACCTTTTATTTTTTATATTTGACATAATTTTCAAACACAATAGCTGCGACTCGTCTGGCCATTAAAATCATGTTTTTTAGCTCACTGAAGTTTATCAATCGGCTTTGTTTGCTTTGAAATTGGTAATTATTCACTTTATATTTGTCATCTAAGATCTAATCGTAATTTTGTCAGAATCGATTAAGTTAGAGCAGGTTGATCTTCCGTGTTCCGTGTAGGTTGCTTAGAAATGTAAGTAGGTATGTAAATGAACATTAATTGCATATTGATATCTAGTTGTATATTTATATTAAATTAATTAATAATAGCATCATTTATAAGTATTTGTAGTAAATTCTGCACGCTGCAGGTAATAGATGGCGCTGTAATAAACATATTTCACTCAATAACCACATGTGTGTTCTATATCACTTCTATCATCAATACATTTAATAAAACAAAGTTTTCCCCCCTCTCTGTTTGTTCGCGATTCATACGTTTTCAACAACATGTAGACTCTACTCTACATGATAGAGTGATTCATGAGGAAGATTTAGATGTAGATATCCTAATTACCTAGTTAAGATTTTGTGTAAATTAGTTGAAATATAAAGATATTTTGATCACCATGTCGAAAACATTTATGCTCGTTATGAGTTTTCACTGAAAACACTGCCAAAATTGTTAGAGTTATAACAAAACAATGTACCTGTGAGCGAATTGCTTCTTTTTGATGTTACGGCACCCTTTTAAAATTTCAGTTTTGAAAAATCTCACTTATAATGTGGTAATTGTAAAACTGTTTAAACGCATACTGTATTAAAACCCGTACGAATTTACTGTGAACCTCGAGCTGTGACGTCATTTGTCATTAATTTAACATTTTTTTATGTTGATAAAAGGTCGGTTTGATAATGGTCACGAAGATGCTGTCGGAATCGGCAAATGCGAGGCGCCGCACAGGACAGCAGATGACTACTACACTACACTAGTTCACAGAGGATTGTCCTTTTTAGCCTTTAGTATTTGTGTTATCAAGGAGCTGGACTGCCTCGATGTTCACGTGATAGACGTGAATATACCGGTGAATTATTTTGTTATTTCGTCGAGGATATCCCTTTTTTAAGTCCCGATGAAGACCATCGTTTCTTACATACTAGGGTGCATTAGCAATGTCTGGGAATTTAATTTTGGAATCGTTGCATATAATGTAAATTACCATTTTTTCAACTCCGGAATTTGAAACGGTAAGCCTATTTTAATGTTAAGACTTGCTTATTTTGTTTTTATGATATTAAAAGGCAAACAAGCAGACATATTTCCTGATGGTGAGATATTCACGTCGCCTAAAGACACCAAAGGTGGTAATAGTGCGTTGCCAACCTGAAGCCGGGATGTTAAGCCTTCAGCAAAAGTAAGTTTACCAGCTACCTTAACCTCTGAACCGTAACACGTCAACGACAAGCGTTGACGTTATGGCGACAGGAATAGGTAAGGCTATGTTACCAATCCGGGCGGGTCTCAGTAATCCTCTACCACCTAGTCAGAAGTTACGGTGTTAGTGATGCTAAGTTATGCTCGCCTTTTGCGAGCTGCCTGGCAGGAAGGCAGGTGATCTATTCTGCTAAGGAGCCCGGAACAACACAGGGAGAAATTTATTTATTAACTGTTTTATTTAGTAACAGTTCATTTTTCGCGATCATTGCTGCTCCATTGGACTGCAATGCTGGCTCGAAAAAGTAGCACAGAGCGGGTTAAGGCATTCCCTGGAGGAGAGGCGTGCTGATCCGCTATCGTCGGTACGAAAAGAGGCAGATGAAGCGACAGGAGCCGCTATCCATCACGCCAAGCCCGAGTAGGTGAATCGAGGAGTGGAGAGTGCACGTGGGGAGTGGCACGTGAAATGTGCGAGGTGGAACTAATTGATCGATGTAATGGATAAGAGAAGCCTGAATTTACCGTGTGTAACGGAAACGAAGCGTAAGTGTTGCAATTCTTTTGATGTCCTCGTTGGCGAGTTGGCCCCGTGATCTGGTGTACCGCAAAGCGATCACGCCAGCGCTGGAATAGTTATCATCATATCATCACACTTAGTCTTAGGCCTTTCGTAATGGACTGGTTGAGTCGCGACTGCTCTGGGTCCGTTTGAAGTTGGGTGTCACGCGAGTGTTAGTGGTAGCAGTCTAGCTCCGGTAAACTTTTGGTGTTCTTTGAGAGATATTCTGGAATGTATGAAGGAAATGAAAGAGCGAATACGTGTGATGGCTTGAATGGTTGGGTGGGGACGAGACAGATCGGTTGCGAGGCCGTTCTTACCATAGGGTCCTATGGTGGTAAGAGAGTAAATGATATCGGTAAGCGTACTGTGGATTGATGTGCAGAAAGAAATTAAACACATAATATTTAAGCGTAAAGACATACATTTATATGTAACATGGAGAAGGAATGATCAAATGAGTGTCATAGATTTGTTTTGGTTGATAAAAGTGTTTAATGGACTCGCTGGAGGTCCCTGATTCTTAACACAGACCACTATTTCGTGATGGGCCGCTTTAGGGGCCTGTTTAAGAAGTGGCGGCATTGGTGAGTACGTGTTCCATTTGGAGGATTTGAAAGAAATAAGAGCGAAAAGTTGCAAGACCCAAGATACCGATATAAATTAAACACATCAGAACACTCAGAACTACAGATATATATGTTCATCACACAAGTGCCTGCCCCCAATCGGGATCGAATCCGAACCTCGCGGTTGGTTTGGGAGTCTTGATATACAGAGTAGTTACACACAGAGTAAAAATAGTTTGTTACTTTATATGTTGGTGTCCTTACACTTTTTATGTAATTTAAAAGGAAATGTGTTTATATACTTACATTTGCAGGCAAGGGTCATCAATAATTTAATAACCCTAGCCAAACTACATAAACTGATCTAACCCCAAAGTTCGTATGCTTGTGTTATGGTTACTCTATAATGATACTAACATATTGAAATACCGATTAGGTAGAGACTGGAATAAATTTAAAAAGCACCAAGTCCCAAATGCCTGCTTCCGTAGGGAATCGAATACACGCAGTTAAGAAAGAGGAGGGAAGTTAATATCTAACATTTTAATGAAACTAAAAAAAGTGTAATGGTGTATGTAAAACGTGCAAAGCAGCAATCATAGGGTAGTTCAAAATAAATACAAGTTTTTAGATCCTCGACGGAGCGCGGCTAAGCAAAGAAAGAAATTCTGTTCCGTTTAGTGTCAGATATAGAGATTTAAGATTTAGTTTCCCTGGTTTATCCATAGTATTTATAATTTCTTTCGGTATATTATTAATTATAATAATAATCAACTTTTATTTCATATAATAAAATCCATCCACATAAACACATAAATACAAATTTTAAATTTAAGATCAACATCACAAGTCTTAACAATAATTTAATTTTTAATATAAAATAAGGTTAACAAAAATAAATATATAAAATCTAACTAAAAATTAGAACTAAAATAATAAAAATAAGAATGCAATATAAAATTAGATATTTAATTTTTACAACACATATTATGTCCCGGTCTTACGCCCGACATCTAATAGACTATGCAAAGTTCCTAACCTCTAACACGGAACACAATAATCGTGAATACAGGCACTAGTAGTACTGGCGGTATGAATCACAAAAGCTCACGTTCTACGGCAAAGCATTATTTTCTGTGCTACCTGGTAATATACTGGCCCTAGTGAAATAGTCATTATGAAACGTGACAATAAATTCACTATGCTTTATACTTATGACACAATTTGAATTGAATGTTTAAAAATATATATATCTCATGTTTTACTGCAGCCATTTGGTATTGTGATATCAAATAAAAGCTGATATTAAGACTCATGCATGAAACTTCTACGTTTCATTACTCTGTTCCGTACGCATATATAATCTTTTTATTATTAAAGAAACGTTCAACTTGCAGATCAATTCCGAGGCTCTACGCACAAACACTTGTAAACATATTATACGCGCTTATTTAATATACCTTGTAATAATTTGACAAAAAGTGTGTAAATGCATTCAGAATAGTTTTGTTGATGAAATAGAATAAATTAAATATTATTTAAAATTGTGATTAATGTAAGTCCTTGACAATGACAAAAGAAAAGTGAGTTGTGAAATTAGACATTGTTTTTTATTTACGGGTTTTTTTTTAACGGACCGAAGTACTTGCAGATTTTTTGTGGGATTTTGAAGATTTGAAGTATTGATATTTAGGGGCCAAAACAAATAAGGTATTTTATATTTTTTACCTTTTGTCGGAGTATACAGAACCGTGTAAAATTAAATAGATCAATTGTATTTGTTTCTTTTTGTTATACATAGTAGGTATTTGTTAAAGCGCCATCGGGTTAAATGAGTTCGGATGGCTTTGCATGTGCCTTATTCAAATTGCTTTATTTAAATCTAAAATATTTTGTTCATTTCCACTCGACGATCAAAATATATTATGACAAATTTTTTTCTGTCTAAAATTTTAATTTAGATTTAAAATTTTCTCAGTAATTTTTGCGCATCGCCAGAGTAATGAAACAAACTGATAGACTAGAATTAATGTACAGACACAGCTTGTTTCGAATTTTTAAAGGGAAATGTTGGTGATAAATAAATCTATAAATAAAAAAAAATAACTTAAAAAATAAGGTTTCCTAAACCTTTATTTTGATCTTTATTAACACCAGTTAATGTCAAGTTAAATGAAATGATTTAAAAGAAAATAATTTGTTTATTTCTAAAAAATTGTTTATATTACAATATATAATTTAATTTTCAACGTATAAATATTTTTCCGGTGAAATCTTAGAAGTTTAATTTGAGTCACTTCCATTCTGATTCGTCTGAAAATTTGCATGGAGGTGTGAAATGTATGACGATATAAAATTATTACATTTAACCACATTGCAGTGTTCAAATATCCTGCTGTGGTTTAAATTTTAATAAACATGCTTTTAAAATGTTTGACAAAGTTTAGTATTATTGAATGTATGTATGTAACATACTTTCATACATATTATCTTCACGCCAAGTCCCTTGCATGGCAAGGCAAAGTATATCGGGTGCCAAATCTCATGATCCTGGCAGACCTGTCTGGCATCCTTCACATTAATTACCCTTTTCCTACAAACACACTGATTCCGGAGGCTCTCGATGCCACGTTCCTAGGTCTCGCTTGGTACCTACGTCCATCCACATTCGCATTATATGCTTCGTCAATTTTTGATCTGTCATTATTTCCACATGACCAAACCAGGGAAGCATGTTCTTTCTCATTTTAACAGCAACACTTTTTTTCAATCACACTCTTTCTCTGATCTCACTATTATGAATGCGGCCAGCGAGTATTACACCACAAATTTTCAGTAGCGATCTCATTTCGAGAGCATTTCATCGCATTCAAGTGTATACCTTTTTTTTACAATCACTTTCCATAAATGTGACCAGTGTTTGCAGCTCCGATGGTGTAGAGCCCAAGAGTATAGCATCATCTGAATAAAGCAGACAGTTCACTATTTTGTATAACGCATTTCCACATTCACTGATTTTAACCGAAAGCTATTGTGCAAATAATCCTATTAATATTATAAATGCGAAAGTTTGTAAGTATGTATGTATGGATGTTTGTTACTCTTGTATGTATGGTTGATTGTGACCTGGATTAACATATAGGCTATTTTTAATCCCGATCGCACACCGGGTTTCTGTGAAAACGCGGGCGAAGCCGCAGGTAGCAGCTAGTACAAGATAAACAAGCGTGCTGACAAAACACAACCCTGAATGACGCCAATGTTAACATCAAACCTAGGCGATGTGTTGCTATCCACCCGCACACATGCTTTACAATCTAAATACACTGCACAGCACGCCAATCCCATAATCTGGTAAAATGTCCCAAAGTTTTGTTTAGTACAACCCTATCAAACGCTTTTTCGAGATACACAAAACCAAAAAAACCTTCTGGCCCACAGACACAAGCTTCTCTACGATGTTGAGGAACGAAAACGCTTGATTTGTATATCCTCTTCCAAACCTGAAACCACTTTGAGCCTTCCACCTTTTACACTATTTATCGTAGAATCTGTTACTGTTTTCAAACCTTTGTGAGGTAAAGAAACGGCGATACCAAAAAGGTTAAAGGTAAAAAGAACGATATCAAACGCTTCGGCTAGTGGCTACCATAAGTTTCAATTCTACCTAAATCGCATAGATACCGTTTTCAAAACTAGTGAAGTTTAGAAACAAACTCCTCGGCCACTAGTTTTTATAAACCTACTAACCTCGACCACCGTAATTCACCAGCTTGCTTAAATTTGAACCTAGGCAATCTGATAAAGAATCTGCAAAAAAACTACTTGTAAACAATATTTTCAACTCGGCAATTAGGAACAGAAAGTACCTACCAAAACATGAAAAAGGTGATTAATTCAAATAGCATAGTTACTAGGTATGCATAATGAAAGCATATTAATGCAATACAAATATTGTCTTCATAAGGTATTGACTTTTGTTAACAACAAAGTTGAGGGGCATTAACCTTCACATTAGCAGAGTCTGTGAACTTCAGAAGATTCCGTACGGTCAAGTGCGAATCCAACTCGCGCACGGGGGATTTTGCAACATAATTAATGCTAGGTATGAAACATGACACTATACATTAAAATTTATTTTTAAGACTAACACAGGTAGAGATTTTATAATGTGTACAGCATACTTATACAAGTATCTTCACGCCCATATCCCCGAAGAGGTAGGCAGAGGTACAACCAAGGCACCCACGACTAGCCGAAGATACTAAGTCCCACAATGTGATAGGTGGCAAGCCTATCGCCAACCGGGCACAATTCCAATCCCGACCAACATATTTTCTTTTTATTGGCCGACCCGGGATTCGAACCCGGGACCTCATGCAGTCAAGTCCAACACCCGGACCGCTAGACCACCTATACACATTTCTTTTAACCCCCGTCTGTCTGGGACATCATAACTTTTATTTCTTGGCTACACTACCTACTTAAAGGCTTTTTCAGGGGTTATTGATTTTTTTGGAACTTTGGAATAGTTATGAATATTACACGATTTCTCCAATTTCATACGTAACAGAATCTACACTTGTTATTGTCGGCACTTGGTGGAGTTCCATTACATACACTTGCTTTTTAGATAAACTCTTGTACTTTTGCACTACACACTTTGTTTAACATTTTATGTTATACTATAGCCAACCCGTTTCACTTTTGTCAGCATCATCAGGGCTTTATGACTAAAGATAAATAAGGCTGTTTCATTTTAACGTTCAGTATTTGGTTAATATGCAACTTTATCAACGTAACACGTATTTCTTATAATCAGGAAATCCTTCATGTTGTTTGCCTTGTTGTAACAAAATAATTTAATCGCAATGAAACTGCAAAAAACCGCCTTCAATTTCATTGCCACGTCGTCATTTAGTATAGTATTCCGAGACCGCCTCGGAATCATGAGCATATCATGCCTCCGAGTTGGTCTCATATAAATTTTATCAACACCTCCATTTTCCTCAACCTCATTTTTAAATGCACTATTAAGTATAACTTAAAAACCAATAGTGGCATCATGACGTGGGACCATCTCGGAATCATAACTTATCTTTTTAATAAAAAAACACCTAAATAGGTTGACTACTCGCCAAGTAATCTCGTAACAAACACACAAAAAACGTACAATCGAATTGAGAACTTCCTCCTTTTTTGGAGGCTTTTAAAAATATACAGCTGGGCTGTTTTACTTCTGTCACATGGGTGTTGGGAAAAATGTATTCATTGTCTTTTACAATTCTGCTATACAATAGTTATAGGAAAGAAAAAGCTAAGCCATATACTATTTTGATTAAGGTGTCAAGTTTATGAGGTGAAGGTTTTTAGAGTTAGAGCGTATAGAGTAAGAACTAAGAATCTTGACTATACATGACGTCTGATGACTTTTTGATAGAGCAATTCATGTTGACTCGTCTTGTTAACATTTTACATTATATGTTTAATTGGATTTAATTTCTTTTGTGATTGTAATTTTACATTTTTGTAAGTCCTCTACATACATTATATTGAAAAAATATTTATCAAGTACAATCGCAACAAATGTCATAAGGGTTAAAAAAGTACGACGAAACGCTTCTAGAAAATGTACTTTCGTAGTATCCTCGAGCTTCGCTTTACTCGATTTGACGAGGTAGTACACCGATGAAAAACGAAAGCTATTGGATTATTGTAACATTTACTTTTAAAACTGGTTATAAAAAACTTTTAGTTAGCTTCCTTCGCACGATGGCCCGAGTGCTCGAGATTCGGGATATATTAAGTTTGACTGCATCTGATGATCTGCAAGGCTCAGGTTTGATTACCAGGCATTTGTGCGATGTACTTACATAGACGTTTATATTTCTAGGTATAGGTTTAGTTAAGATTTAGTGTTTATATAGGTGTTTTATTATACTCGTATACCCACCCACCCGATAGAACACCCATTACACAAGCATACATTTTTACTTTATGGTTAGGATATAAGTTCGTGCAATTTGCCTAGATTTTTATCTAGGTATATGTGATGTCAATGAAGTTGGGAGATGATACCACTTGTTGTCTTTTTTCGAAACTTTATTTTAGTGTACAACTGTGTCCCTGGTCTGGTTTAAAGCCCTGTATGTTTGTAGAGTTAGAGCGTACTTTGTGTACGGAATCCTAAAAACGTACAGAAAAGTTAATCATGACTCATGAGTCATAGACATATGAGAAATTTATGTAAAACAAGTTGTGCCGGCTGGTTAAAAAATTCGTATTCGTACTGTTTTTTCCGGACATGAAGTCGCATCCGCACGTACATTTCAATTAAGTGCCTCCTTGCTCGCGAGGCTTAAGTTCGATTCTCTATGGGGGCAGGATTTGTGTGTTCATTGAATTTTATAAGACAAGTAGGTATTAGGGATTAGATTCAATGTATGTTATTTGACCAGGAGTATTTACTATTGAGTAGCTAGCCCGACAGACTTTGTCCTGTTTTAAATATGAATATTAAACTAGATATTACATTTTTTAATGTTTCGCTAAAGTTACATTTTTTATAAGAACCTCCCCTAACAATAATTAGAACAACAAAAAAGAATTAGCGAAATCATGACCATTTTCAGATTTGGGTGTTTATTAAATTTATTCTGGCATTTATTTAAGTATTTCCATATGTTGGAATCGTTGACCGAAGCCCATAACATAAGTATATAATTTGCTTAATTTGGGGTTAGATTCAATTTGTGCAACTTGTCCAGGGATATTTGTCATCATCATCATTATCATCATCAGCCGGAGGACATCCAGTGCTGAACATAGGCCTATCCCAAAGAGCGCCACAAGTCACGGTCACCAGCCGCGTGTATCCAGCGATTCCCCGCGACTTTGACCAGATCATCAATACACCAATTGGGAGGTCGTCCAACAGTACGTCCTCCGGTGCGGGGCTGCCACTCGAACACTTTTTTTTCCCAGCGGTTGTCGGTTCTACGAGCAATGTGGCCTGCCCATTTGGTTACTCTCGTTCTCTTGCGAATCACCGAATGACGGATCATATGTCGCAGAGAAACACCGAGCATCTCTTTTCATAGCACGCTGTGCGACTCTGAGGTTATTTAAGAGGCCCACATTTAACGGCCAAGTCTCAATTCGGTATGTCATCACCGATAACACATACTAGTCGAAAACTTTCGACTTTAGACTTTAGGGAAATTTATATATTCATATTATTTAAGTAATTATTTAGTTGTTTAATATTTTTACTTTATGTGATACTTGTGTAGGCACGATTGTTTATTATAATTGGTGTGTATATATACGTTCCGGTGCTGTTAGGATAATTCTAACATTTAATATACAAGGTACACAGGTATAGTTTCCATAACTATATTTTCAAATGCATATTTCCATTCCTACAAAGCAACAATTAAAATACTTTTCGAATTACGTTGTTTCATTATCATTTACAATATGATGTTCAGTTTGTAAGGTCACGGAAATTGTTATGCGCACATTAATGCAAGCAAGTTTATTTATTACACGGGTACTCTTATGCTGTATTATTTAATTCTTACGAATAACGTATTAATGATTGCCTATGTGGTCTAGCGGTCCGGCGTTCGACTTGACTTCTTAAGGCCCTGGGTTCGATCCCCTGGTCGGGCACCAAAAAATCAGAAAATGTATACTTTCTAATAAAAATAACGTTGCCCGGGATTGGATATGAGCCCGGTTGGCGAATAGGCTTGCCACCTATCACACTGTGGGACTTAGTGTCTCTGGCTAGTCGTAGGTGACCTGGTTGTGCCTCTGCCTACCCCATGCTCAGCCCAGCTCATGGAAGGCGAGCGTAGACTTACCTTCACTAACACCGCGACATCTTGCAAGTTGGTAGAGTTTCTCAGCAACTCGCCCGGATTGGTACCACCTCCTTTCCTATTCCTGCCGCCATAACGTCTGTGCTTGCAGTTGACGTGTTCCGGTTCATAGGGTAGCCACCTGTTTTGCTCGAGGTCTATCATCTCAGTCTCAGATTGGCAACGCATCTTTATCACCTTTGGTGTCTAGGCGCGCGGCGTGAATTTCTTAACATCAGGAAATCCGCAAGCTAATTGGCCTTCCAATATCATAAAAATAAATGTAAGTCATGTCAACAATATGTTAAACTTTTTTATTTACAAAAAAATTAGAAAATGAATGTCTTATTTTGTACCTGATACTTTGATATGGTATTAAAAATAATTGGTATTATTGAATTCCTTGATTTTACTTATAAAAGATCGTCAATCGCATTTTTATCTTTTTAGGGCTCCGTACCCAAAGCGTAAAAACGGACCCTTTTACCAAGCCTCCAGGCTGTATCTCATAAACCGTGATAGCGAGAAAGCTGAAATTTTCACAAATGATGTATTTCCGTAGCCGTAATAAATACTAAAACTTTAAAAAAATTTTAAGCAGGTTCCCATACAAAAAACGTGTTTTTTGTATGTTCTTGCTCAATATTAAAAACGGTAATAGAATTCACTTCAATTTTCACAGGATATTTACTTATAAATCACCCTTTAAATAATTAATTAAATAAAAAAAAATTAAACTGGGGGGGGGGATACAACGTAATTTTTAATAGATAGGCACGGAACCCTTTGTGCGCGAGTCCGACGCGCACTTTGCCGATTTTTTTATTATTTTGGATTCATACTCGTATTTACATTGTAAAAGCAATTTTGATTCGAATCGATTTAAAATATCGATCTTTTTCGGAAAGAATGGCCACCCCTAGTGTCTTGGTTGTATTTATGCTATGTTAGGGGATATGGGCGTGACGATATATTTTTTTAGTTTTATATAAAATCTTTTGCTTTATTTTTGTTCTAGCCATTTTGATTTCTTTTCGGTCCAAACTGATTTACAAAATCGATTGGATCGTCATTTTTATCTAATCTTCTTTACGATTTAAGTGTGATAAATACCTTATTGACCGCCTTGTTTGTTTAGGGATTAGTGAAGGGTAGTTTAAATGCGTAATAATAACTTATAAGATAATTTTTATTTTGGTTTGGTTTTATGAAAACGATTGTGTCTAGATTTTGGTGTTTATTTGTAGATTTTATGTATTTTTATTTATTTGTATCTACCGTAATATACACATACATACATACATACACAAGCATATTTAATGCTTACCTTGGAGTTAGATCAATTCCTGTATTTTTCGAACTTCGACCAAATTTAAACTTAAAATTTTATTATTTTTTGCTATAATTTTACCTGTGATTATTTTTTTTAGAAATGGCTACAACGTTTTTAAATATAATGTTTCAAGCAGACGTGAGCAGGTATGAGGATGAAGAATTTGATGAATTCGCTGAAAGGAACTGCGGAGAGAGTCCTGAGATCAAGGAGAAATCGATAAGGGAATTACGAAGATTAATCATTGGTAAGATTTATGAAATAGAAAGTATATGTATAAAAAGCGAAGATTATACTCTGATGATGATGACGACTTATATAGGTGTCTAGTTTGCTGAGCGTAGGTATATAGTAAATAAGAAAGAAAGAAAGAAAAGAAAGAAAAAATATTTATTTGCGGAATATGAGTGTTACAAAGATGTTACAAAATTATTTAAGCGCTCCTACATATTCTACCAACTTGTGGTGTGCAAATATTTTAATATGTTTTTAATTATTTATTCACGATTTACTATTTACACACTGTTTTTTGTTTGTTTTGAGATTACATGATTATTTATTAATACATACAATTTTTAGAATGTAAATTAATTTATTCCTATCTACCGTAAACTACCACCGTTTCCAAACCTAGCCAGACAGGAGAAGAAACGGCGAAACAAACTCCTGCGCACCCAACATTCTGCAATTAAATTAATCATATTAGAAATACTGTATTATTTATTCTTATCTACAAGAAAATCTTTGACATTATAATATTTTTTTCTCTAAAAGTAAGTCGAATACCTTTTTTCGAAATCTGTTTAAATAATTAACAATAATAAACATCCCTGGCCAAATTACACAAATTGAATCTAATAAATCAATGTAAGCAAATTATAGGCTTGTGTAATGGCTGTTAGTCAACGATTCTACTACATAGAAATACTTAAATATATGCCAGAATAAATTTGATAAACACCCAGACCCGGAAATGCACACATCTAAATCACACAAATGCCTGCCCCCGTCTCGAATCGAACCCGAGCCTCGCGGTTGGTCGGTGGAGCTAGGCGTAAACGCTACCACTTAACCAACGAGGTGGTATATAAATGTCGGGAAGTTAGAAAATGTAGAAATAGGAATAGGAATAACGAAAGTAAAGGAAAAGGTAAAATAGGAATAACGAAATCAAAAATTGCATTTTTTTTTATAACGAAAGGGAAAACGGTAGGATGTTAATGGTGGTGACGGTATACAGACTAACTTAGTGATAGGTTACGTTATAACCATATAATTTAAATAGTTCTGCGTTTTTTTAAATTAATGGTCTTATAGCCGCTTTCATGGAAGTCAATTATCTTTCATTCATTATGACGACATTTTCCATACGAAATTGTGACAGAATTAATTATAATTATGATATATTAAACGTCAATTGATATATCTGAGTGCTGCCATTAGTCACTTTGTGACTATATCATGAATCATCCCTCACGATATACAACATGTACATATATATGTACAACAATTTGGTCCGGGCTCCTTTGCATTATAGACCAACTGCCTTTCTACAGGCAGCTAGTAAAAGGCGAGCAAGGGCTTACCGTCACTAACACAGTGACATCTGACTAGGTGGTAGAGTTTCGCATCGACTCGCCCGGGTTGATACCACCGCTTTACCTGTTCCTGCCGCCATAACTTCAGTGCTTGCCATTGACGTGTTCCGGTTCAGCAGGTAAGGTAGCCGGTAAACTGACTTTTGCTCGAAGCCTAACATCCCGTTCGCCGGTTAGCAACGCACCATTTCCACCTTTGGTGTCTCTAGGGGGCGTAAATTTCTTACGATCAGGAAATCCGTCTACTTCTTTGCCTTCTAATATCATAAAAAATATATTTTAGGGAGACTTGACTACAAATATCTATATTGCTATGGAAGGCAAATCTTAACTTTGTAATTTTATATAAAACCAGTTGTCGCGGCAAACTTTCTTTCCACCTTTTTTATAGTTTTACCCATTTTAATCAGCGAAATCGGTCTAGTCGTTCGGAAGTTATGCGCTTGCATACATTTCAGCCATTTTAATATGTACTACATACCTACATATAGATTGTGACGTTATTAGTTTTAATGTGCAGGCTGCTGCTGCAGCTCAAAATGTAAACAGGTTGTTGTAGGCCCACACGAAATTTTACGTTAACCTATACCTACGTTCCATTTGTATAAAGTTAGTCGCCTCAATGGTTTAGCGGTTCGGTGTTGGACTTGACTGCATTGAGGTCCCGGGCTCGAATCCCGGGTCGGACAACAAAAATAAAATTGGGTTTTTCCAATTTTCTAATTAAAAAAATGTTGCTCGGAATAGGATATGTGCCCGGTTGGCGATAGGCTTGCCACTTATCACATTGTGGGACTTAGTATCTTCGGCTAGTCGTGGGTGCCCTGGTTGTGCCTCTGCTTACCTCTTCGGGGATATGGGCGTGAAGATACTTTTTTTTATATAAAGTTAGTAAAAAAAGGTAAAAATTTTACTCTGTCCGCATGCTGATCAAAACATCGAGTTCGATATTCGACAGAGGCGTATGAACACAGTATAAGTATTTACACTTGTTTGAACGAGGTGTTGCCAGGTCGTCAAACTTAGTAACTGGTCAGACCAGCCAGTTTTCCATTTGTGTAAAAAGGATGCACATCCTAAATTGTAAAGGCTACCCTATTGTATAAGAATAAACGGGATAATGTTTTTGTGCGTTTTTATTTTCGTAACCATAATTTCGTACTAATATTACTAATATCTGTCTGTTACACTTTCACGGCTAAACTGTTTGACCGAATTTGTTGAAATTTGATATGCATATAGTCAAAGACCCGAGTTAAAACAAAGACTACTTTTTTCAAAATTAAATACCCAAATGACTGTAATTGTTAAAGTTTTGTATGAAAATCATGTTGATATTAGCCAGATGTCTATTTCTGTAACTACCTGATTATTTTATTTCTATACCTATAATACTTTTACAGATTTCTACGCTCTTTGTTAAATAGCACCCATGTCATAAAAAAATACTTATACGAGGGGCCTTCAATAATTACTTAGCCTCATCGCCCCATGGCGTTGTTGTAACAAAAGAGTTTTACTATCGTGCAGTAAATACTTTTTTAAGTCTATCAAGTAGTTTTCAGTCTTTTCCCTTCATTTGTTTTGTTTCGATAGCCTTTGGAAGCGAGCGTGTCGGTCGGTTTTGCAAAATGGAAAAAAAAACAATATCGTTCGGTGATTAGATTCTTGTTTTTGGAAGGGAAAACGCGCAGCGAAATCAAAGAGCGCTTGGATGCTGTGTACGGTGACTCTTCTCCTTCGATGGCGACCGTCAAAAATTGGTTCAACGAGTTTGCTCGTGGCCGCACGTGGGTTTTTGATGAGCCACGCCCAGGTGCACCGAAAACGGCTACTACAGAAGAAAATGTAAAAAACATTCACGATCTCGTGTTGGCAGACCGGCGACTGAATATTCACGAGATAGCTGAGACTGTAGGCATCGCAGATGGGACAGTGCATCATATTCTGCACGAAGAATTGGGTATGAAAAAGTTGGCGGCGCGATGGGTGCCGCGCTCACACCAGAAAACAACACCGGCTCACACCTCCGCCGTTGGCATGGTCAAATTGATCGAATTGCGCTACGAATTGCTGCCCCATCCAACGTATTCTCCAGACTTGGCTCCATGCGACTTTTTCTTGTTCCCAAATCTGAAAAAGACACTCGCCGGCAAAAGATTTGGGTCGAATGATGAGGTCATCGCCGCCACAGAGGCCTATTTTAAAATCGTAGTTTTTTGACGGGTTAAAAAAGTTGGAGCATCGCTGGTCCAAGTGTATTGAATTGAAAGGAGACTATGTTGAAAAATAAATCTTTACTTTCTCAAAATTTTCTTTATTTTTTCTTAGGCTAAAAATTTATTGAATGGCCCTCGTAGGTACGTGCTAGATCAATTTTGGCAATGTGTATATTACTGTTATGATAACAATAACTTAAACATGTTTGGTAATTGTTATCACATCATTGATCGAGGTGTTAGCGTACACCTTATTACATCGACCAACCTGAGCCTGGGGTTCAATTCTCGAGCTTTTGTGTAATGAACATAGAAGAGTTGCTTAACTGGGTCTGCGTGTTTATTAAATGTATAATGTAGAATTTATAGGTATTTCTATGTTTTAGTATCGTTGATTAACACCCATAACACTAGTACACAATTTTCTTCCTTAGGGGTTACATCAATTTGTGTGATTTGTCCAGGGATATTTATTATTATCATTATTTATTTATTTTTGAACAGAAAACTTCTTTAGCGGCTTTGCGCACTTTTTTGGAATGGGTAAAAACTTCTGAACTCGCGTCAGGACACGTGACCTGATCGAAAATTCGTAAGACGGCGCAGGGCGCTTGCGCGATGAATATTGTATTCTACCACATAAATGATAGTACTTTCATACTGATAATTAATAATTAAGGTTCATCATTTTTTTTTCTTGTTTGGGGTGTAGGGACGCTTCTAAGTTTACCTATGCCAGCGGCATAACACCTTTTGATCAGGTTGGAAACGTACCATTAACATCTTTAGTGTGTAAGATGATATCATGTTGTACCGTCACGAAATCCATTTTGTTGTTTACCTTCAACCTTAAAAATGTCACTGAGGGTAATTTGCTTTAAAGATCATTTGGGAACTATTATAAGCTCAAAAAGGTTATTTGTTCTATCAGATATAAACAATAAAACAATTTACCTTTTAAGGATTGTTGAAGTTTTAAATAGTTTTGGTTTATTATAGTTAATAGCTGTGTATAATTACTCAAATTAAAGCATTAAGCCAAATAAGATTGTTTACTATAATGTATGTTGTTTACACTATTTGTATTTTTTTTATTTAAATGCTTAGCTATTTTATCGAATTTTGCTGATATCATCGTGAGATGACATTTTCAAAAAAATGTATATAAATACTACGTAATAAGAGGCGGATCTTCCATAGATCTAAAGCAGACCCGAATTTTGTATAAAGTTTGGCTTAAGTGACACAAGACACTTGACATAACATGGTGAAAAGGTATAAGCCGCATAATTTTGAAAGTAAGTCTAAAAGCATTCAGATATAAGGCAACTAGTGTCATATGATTTAAGTGAATAAAAAACATAGTAAACTTAATTCTTTTATTTTTTTATATAAATGTTGAGCCAAACTAATTTTTAAATTTTGTACATTGTTAGGGCTTTGCAAATGTGAGATACGTAAATAACATTAACCAGTTTTTGTTCACTAAATATTTTTAGCCCCGACGAAAAAACAACCCCCTTATTTTATAGAAGTTTAACGTGCCTCTATGAGTGTGTGTGTGCGTACGTGCGTGCGTACATTCGCGTGTATTTATGTGTGTAGGGATATGCGTGTGTGTGTGTGTAAGAGTGTAGGTGTGTGTATGTAATTCGCTTTAAATTTAGATAGATATATTATCAGTTATTTAATAACAAATTTGTTTTACTTTAGGTTCTCCTATTGTTTCCGGCTATACATAAATCTATATACCTATGTAATAAATAGAATTTATATAATAGATACCTATATATCTATTTTTCCTATTACAGAGCGAGGTCAATGCAACCCTCGGCGGATGGACGACGCCTATCTCCTACGATTCTTACGTTGTCGAAGGTTTATACCGCCATTAGCCCACAAATTGGTAATTTAGGATTATTTTAAACTTAAATCGTCGCGAATTAATAACATTTTTAATTATTTATACAAATTTATTTATATCGACAAATAAAATAAAAAAAAAAAAGAGATCGTGAGTATCCCGTATAAATAATTAAAAATTGGTAATTTTATGAAATTATTTACTTGTACTGCGCAGTACGCACTTATTGTGCCAAGGAGTTGAAGGTTTCGTTTCCCAAATGTCACTCTCACAAGACAGAAGTATTGTGAAACTTCCAAGTCTCTGCTGCAACTATTCTGACTTCTGGTTATGAAGCTATAAACTATTACTGGAGGGTACACTTTTAACAAAAACCTGATATCATTTTCAAATACTGCAGACTCACTCTAGTGTACCGGCCTTTCTTTCAGACCGTCTTCTGAAGTTAACTAAGTCAAAATGAGAAAGAGGCAAGTTCATGAGAAAGAGAGCCAGTATTATTTGGAAATGACATCAGTTTTTGTTAGGAGTGTAATCTCCAGTAGTAGCCTATAGCTTCATGCTCCTGGCCAACTTGGTGACGACTACTGATATTACTTTAATAACATCACGCCTTAAGCCGAGCGGTATTAAATCGATGAGTTTTTTGCTTTCTTTGAGGTTATATTCAGTTTGGGATATTTGTCCAGGGACATTTTATTTTTATATTAAAAAAGGCAGGATTTTAAAACTTACAGGAATGTCAACTAATATTTTTTATTAGTCGAATTGACCTATCTCGGTACCTTACTAAATAAAAAAAAAATACACACCGTATGCGATTCACACACGATAGAAGTGAAACTTCAGTAAATCGACAAAAGAATGGGATGAATACATATTTCTGACTCTTACCTGCAAACGAATGAGATGAATATATATTTGTGTCTCTTACCTGTCGTTTTTCCGTTGCACCCGTTTTGAAATCACAATGAATCTAAAGAAGTTTCACTTCAAAAAGACTTAGATTTGTCACAAATATTTGAATACAGGGATACCATAAAAATGCGTTATGTTAGGACGCGTTTCAGTTACCTATGTCTTTAACCGACTTCAAAAAAGGGAGGAAGTTCTAAAATCGGCCTATATATTTTTTTAAGTATGTACTTACATCGTTTCTCCGAGGTTTCTGAACCGATTTACGTAATTATTTTTTTGATGCGGCTTTTTTTGATAGTTTCGATTTGGTCCCATAAAAATTTGATTCAGGTTTGGCCATTTGTTTTTATATTACGAGTATGATCTTTTTTTTATCTGTTTTCACCTATATCGATGTTTTATTCAATGAAATCATATAATAGGTCTGAAGTCGGTGCTAATCCAAATGAATGCTTATAATATAATTATTAGTTTAAGGCTTGGCACCGACTTCAAACCAGTTAGTAAATAGCACATATAAATAATAGGTGATTATAATTAATACTGAATCTTTACCGTAAAACATGGTAACTTTGCCCATAAATTTATAACAAACGTGCTTAATTAGTGATATTTCGCAAAATACTGATAAATTTACTATTTTTTCGGTGTCATATAATACC
Source organism: Calephelis virginiensis (assembly GCA_002245475.1). Classification (NCBI taxonomy): domain Eukaryota; kingdom Metazoa; phylum Arthropoda; class Insecta; order Lepidoptera; family Riodinidae; genus Calephelis; species Calephelis virginiensis. The sequence continues at coordinate 145,301 of NJDC01005997.1, read as the reverse complement.
ATATGCTCTATCTCTCGATACACAAAACTAAAAATAACATGCAAAACCATATCTATTAGTGAAAATAACAATTGTAGGTGTTGGGCAAAAAATCTCACACATTTGGTGACTTTGCCCACATTACAGAACTCCGTTACTATGAACTTTATCACCATTTTAAAAAAGACTGAATTTAAATACTGAGCAATGCTATAAAGTATTAAATTATGCACCAAATATTCTCATTTCTTTACCCTTAATAATGAGCGGGCAAAGTCAAAAAGACTAGTACATTTTTCGTAGAAAATTTCGAATGTTCAAGGGTTGTCAACATTGACAATGTTTAACTACCAACGGGCAACAGTTGTTTACAGTCCCCCAGGAACATTTTTACAGGATAAAAACTATTATATGTGTTATTCCTAGTTCCCCTCTATGTGCGTGCCAAATTTCATGAAAATTGGTGCAGCAGTTGAGTAACAAAGAAACATACAAACTTTCGCATTTAAAATATTAATATCAATATGATTAAATCATTTTAGTAGGTACCTACGTATTGAGTAAATTTTAAGTGTGGAATGTAATACATAATAATGATATATTAAAAATGGAAATAATATAACATATTTTTTTACTTAATGTGCTTTATTTGTACCTAAGAGTTTCAAAAACTAACAAAAAAAATTAAAAAGTATGTACCTATTTTGTCTCTGTTTTTATACGTAAGTAACAAATGAAACTAAAAGTTGTAATGAGTTTTACTGAAAAACTATATTGCATAGTTAAAATTGAGAAGGCTTATCGTTATTTTAAGTATGCAATGGTTTGATTTTGATATGTACATATTGCTTTAAAGAAACTAAAACCCATCAACAAAAACTTCAAAAACTCAGTCGGGATTATGAAAAGAGGGCATAACTTTGTATTTATCGACTTAATTAAATGTAAATCAAATCCTAATTTTTCAAGAAATACACAACTGGGCAAAGTCAACCGCCGAGGGCAAAGTTGCCATGTTTTACGGTATTATTTTTTACTTTTAAGTTTTGAAGTCGGTTTTTTAACGTAGTCATATTTATTTAATACTTTTTTTGATCTTTGGTTTGATCTTGTTGAAATTGAACCTGGAATGTTTAGTACTTAATAGAACAATTTTTTGCGTTTTTTTTCGAAATTCATATTCATCCCATATATGCCTGCACCCATCGCGAATCGAACCTAACCCTCACAGTTAAGCTTGATACACACAGACGACAACAAGGTAACCACAACCACACGAGGTAGTTGGGTTCAATTAACTGTGTCGCAAATGAACATTTTTAATTAGAATTTACATGACCTACATTTTGTCTCTGATATTGATGGTATGGGCATAATTAATACAGGGTAAGAACGTATGGGTGATACTTTTATCATGGCTACGTCACCAGTATGGCGCAACTTTCATATAAAATAATAAAAATAATAAGTTTACAATGTTTTTTATTCGCCTAAATCATATAACACTAGTTGCCTTAAATTTGAATGACTTAGACTTATTTTCAAATTATGCGGGTTATACCTTTTCACCATATTATGTCAAGTGACATGTGTCACTTTAAGTAAACTTCATACAAAATTCGGGTTTGCTATGTATCTATGGAAGTCCCGCCTCTAATTACGTAGTATTAATAGTATAATCTTTGTACCTATGTCACAACTTGGTCACAACCACAGTCACAACCAGTTTAGCGCAACTTTCATATAAAAAATAAGAAAAATAAGTTTGCTATGTTTTTTATTCGCCCAAATCATATGACACTAGTTGCCTTATATTTGAATGCTTTTAGACTTACTTTCAAATTATACGGGTTATAATTTTTCAAGTAAACTTTATACAAATTCGGGTTTGCTATGTATCTATGGAAGTCCCGCCTCTTATTACGTAGTATTTATATACTCTTTGGTCACAACCACACAACAAACACAACGAGACGCCGCGCTGCGCTTGGCAAAAAGTCTGGCGTCGTTTGTCGTGAACATTGTTGCGCTAGTCGTTGCAATTACTGGCAAAAACGCAACTTCTATATTGTATTTCATATTAATCTTCCGCCGATAAAATTAGCAACTTTTGAATTTATATCGCCTTGAAAATACCGGAAACTAGTCGTTGCAATTATTCGCGGTCAACCGTAAGAAATGGTTATAGATATAAATAAATGGTTGCTACGTTCTCTGTGCCCCTGGTGTCTCGGTCGTAGTTTCAGTCATACTTTATACAATTAATTCACACTAATTTACGCAAAAAACTTTACACATAGTTCTAGTTATGTAATGATACCTAATCTGTAACTTTAAATGTTTGTACAAACAAATAAAATATAAATATCTGTTCACGCCAAATCCATTACGAGGTAGGCAGAGAGTATCGAGTGCCAAACGTCAAGCCCCTTACTGAACGGCCTAGCCCCTCCACATCTATATCTGTAATTCTATACTAATATTATAAAGAGGAAACCTTTGTATTTCTGTATGTTTGTATTGAATAGGCTCAAAAACTACTGGACCGATTTCAAAATTTATTTTACCATCACTTAGAAGGGATTCTTTCGTGGTAGTGAAAATTGTGGAGTAAGTCGACGAAAAAACTGCCGTACGTTAACGATTCTCGCGAACGCTGCCTAAATGGTTAGAGATTTATGGTTGACTTCTATAGAAAAATTGTAGTCAATAATGCCTACAAAAACATTTATATTTTAGCCATTATAACCACTTTTCCATAGAATGAAAGTAATTAAAATTATTAGCCTATGTTTATTGATCATATTATCGTCTAATTCTTATTTATTTTCCCCGTGTTGGTCCGGGCTCCTTTGTAGAATAGACCATCTGCCTTCCTTGCCAGGCAGCTCGTAAAAGGCGAGCATAGGCTCATCGTGACATCTGACTAGGTGGTAGAGTTTAGCAGCGGCTCGTCCGGATTGGTACCACCGCCTTACCTATTCCTGCCGCCATAACGTCATGACGTGTTCCGGTTCGGAGGGTAAGGTAGCCGGTAAACTTACTTTTGCTCGAGGCCTAACATCCCAGCCTCAGGTTGGCAACGCACCATTACCACCTTTGGTGTCTCTAGGCGGCGTAATTTTCTTAGCATCAGGAAATCCGTCTGCTTGTTTGCCTTCCAATATCATAAAAACAAATCTAAATAAACTATTTATTGAGCAAGCCTGTTTCAATAGCTTTAAATTACTTTTTAGTTTATTCCAATCGGAAAGTTCATCCAAAAGATATTACGAATCATGGGCGCCGGCAGCAGGGTGCAAGAGGGTTCAAATGCACCCTGTCCGGAAAGAAAGTAGATAGAAAAATTTACCTGACTGAACTTGTGGGAGAGTAATGCTTTTCGAGACTATGTACGTAGGTATGTATGTTTGTGCTCGTATGTAAATATGTATGTTGCTATACTTTTTTATTTCGATGTTTTGTATTAGTTAACCATATGCATAGATGGAGATGCACCCCCCTGAAAATAATGGCCGCCGGATGATATTATGTATCGCACGACTCGCACGGCGAAACCGCAGGGGGGGGGGGGTGCATATCTATGAAGCAGGTTGCCGTAATTACTATTTAATTATTTATACAATTTTATTTATGGTGTTTCAGTACCTACAACGATTCCAATCCAGTGGTAGTTTATTTATTTATATATTTATAATATTATCAAGAGGAAAGGTTTGATTTTTTGTTTGTTTGTTTGTTTGAAATGAAAAGGCTCCGAAACTACTGAACCAAATTCAAAAAAATCACCTTTAGAATGCTGCAATATCCCTGAGTGACATAGGCTTTGTTTCATCAAAATCGATGCAGTACAAGCAAAGTTACGCAGGCGGAGCTGCGTGAAACTGCTAGTTCATTAATATATTCAAACAAACACGCTGTTTACAGACACACTTGATAGCACCCTCGGACAAACGACCAATTAAATCCATCCACATTCGTATCTTTCATCTGCCATTTTTTCTACAAGCCAAGCTAACGTAGCATGCCTTTTTTTATTTTCACCCTAACACTTTCTTTCAATGTCAAACTCTCTTGGATATCAGTGTTACGAAAACGATCAGTGAGCGTAACACAATAGATTTTCCATAGCGCTCTCATTTCGACCACTTATGTAGTCTTAAATAATAATTTTGCTTACAATAAACATTCAAAATTATTATATACTTACCTAGAATTACTCCAAGGGTTACAATAATAATTAAACAAAATTTTTGTCTGTCAATGTCCGTATTTAGAGTGCTTTGCAGTTTTTTTGTACATTTTTTATTATTTACATTAGTATTAAGTAAGTATTTATGTAGAATATTTTATAATTTTAATTATTTTTTTATCTCTTTAATCTTAAGCATGTACATTGTCTACCTATCGCTTTTTGTTTTGTATCGTTTTTCTCTATCTTAGGTTAGCTGTAAGATATCTCTTGTAAGAGATAAGCTCGCCTTTTGTACAATATTTATATTTGTATTTTCTTACTGTCAATTTTATAATACATGTGCAATAAAGTGTAAAATAAATAAATAAATAAAAAAGGATAATAAGGACATAAGAGTAGTCGGCAGATCACCCTCTGCTCGAATTGCAAAACCGTAATACCCCAGTTACAGCACAGCGGTCAGCGACACACATGTAACATCTATTGTTTGTCTGTCCTTATTCGCTGTCTATTGGCACAAAACATACTTCTCTGGTTTATCAACTCCTTTCTACAACCCCTGATGTTATTGAGCTTTTGTTTCAAACCCATTATATGCAAATTTTATTTGAGTAAAAAAACGCGGATGTAGGCAATGTGTTTCTCAAACCGTAGTGAAGGTTAATGTTCAATATGACTTATGAGAGTTCAATGAAATATGCCAACAGCTGTCATCTCCTTGACATTTAAAAAAATTGAAATGGTTTTAAAGTTTTAAGGCGATTTCGACAATTACCTCCATTAATCTTATCAGATCAGAAGACGGCGACTTGGATACGGAAGTTTATCTTCTGTATTCAACTTTGGTACTTAATGAAAGTGACATAAAAAAATTAAATACTATTATTTTATTAAAATTATTAAATATATTACATCACAATTAGATTTCTTGGGGTACACTAAAAGTTTTGCACTTCTATTCTTTTTCTTTCTTTAGGTTTTGGCAATCTCGTTAGTATTTTGCCATTAGTCAAGTAGAAATTTGCATCAAAGTTTATGTCAATTATAATTAGTCATCAGTCATAAGTCGTCAGTAAGTCATGTCAGGCTCTTGGGTCAAAACCATTTGCACTTCTACCTAATCGGAACTATTTGCATTTCGAATATTATATTTTTAAAACGTTGCAACCTTCTTAGTAATAAAAGAAAAACAAATGGCGGGAAATAATTTGTCAATTGTTTGACAAATTATTTATTCATGATTTTTATGAGTTTAAATGTTCTCTTTCTCCGCAAGACTGTGCCGCTCATCTTCTAAATGCTTTTGGGAGTGAAGCACCTTGTTTGAGCACCTTGAGGCGATGGTTTGCTGAATTTGAAAGAGGTCGAGTTTCTTTACATGACGAATTTCGTAAACAACTTCAACTGCCGTCAACGAAAATAATGTGGCTACTGTCAAGCGGTTAATTGAAGACAACCCCAAGATTACTTATGACACAATTCAAGGACTATTGGGGATTGGTAGGAGCCAACTTCAGAAAATTTTACACGAAGAATTGAAAGTTCGAAAACTTTGTTGTCGTTGGATCCCCTCATGAACTGACAACGGAGGAGAAGCGGGCTCGCGTGGAATGGTGCTCACAGATGCTACTGAACTATGACCATGGACATTCTAATGCTGTTTATGCATTGTGAGGAGACAGGAGACGAAACGTGGATTTATTGTTTGAAAAACAGCAATCTTGTGATGGGTGTTTGAAAAACAGGCCAACAAAAGTGAGACAGGCGAGAAACTTTGCTAAAACAATGATCGCATGTTTTTTTTCTACCACGAGTCCCACTGGCCGAGTGGTATTCTACCATTTGTTTACCAAGAGTGTTAGAAAAAGTTCGCGAAAGACGACCCAAAACCCTCATTCTCCTACACCATGATAACGCTTCTTCACACACGGCCAACAAAACAGTCAGTTTTAGCTTCCGAAAAAGTACATCTCGTCACTCAACCTGCGCATAGCCCCGACCTAGCACCCTGTGGTTTTTGTATTTTCCCCAAAATCAAAGATTTGATGAGAGGTTTTACTTTTACCAATTTCGAAGAGGCAGTGATAGCGTTCAATCAGCACGTAGGAAACATGGCTTCAGATCAGTGGTCCTCCTGTTATAAAAAATGGTTCGATCGCATGAAAAAATGTTTCAAATGTAAAGGAGATTATTTTGAAAAGCAATGAACATAATATTTTGGTCAAACCATGTTGTTTTTTTAAGTTACGTAATGTAAATAATTTAAACGTAGTAAAACTGTAAAGTCGACTCTAGTATTACCATATCGCTTTGATAATTATGTTTTCAAACTGTAGTAATTTTTTTCAACTTTCCACGAGTGGTTTTTTAATTCATTACTACATGGTATAAAATACAGTCGCTACCTCTGTCCCTATGTCCTTTTGCATGCTTAAATCTTTAAAATTACGCACCGGTTTTAGATGCGGTTTTTTAATAGATAAAGTGATTGAAGAGGAAGGTTTATATGTCTATTTTATACCCGTGCAAAGCCAGGGCGGGCTGATAGTTTTATATATAAAAAACAATTGCTGTTCGTTAGTCACCCTAAAATTCAAGAACAGCTAAACCGATGTGGCAAATTATTGTTTCGTATTATTTGTGGAAGGAGAAAGGCTTAAAAGTTAGCAGTTAACATTAAAGAAAATTTTCAAAATCGTTTTGTTATTGGCCGAATGAACGCGAAATAAACACAAAAAGATACTTACAAACGCAAAAACATACAAAATGATTATTAAATATTACATAAATAATAAACAATTTTAGTAGCTATTGCAATGAACGAGGGAGCAATCCTTTAATAATAAAATTATGTTATTAGCTTGAACTTTATAGTTTTCGGACATTTTAATAACACCCTTTCATTAATAATTATAATAATTCTAAAATTATTTTTTTTTCAATTAACCCTCCAGCAAAAGCTATGTGTACTATGTAATGTAGCTATACACCATTTCGATGACGTCAGCTTAAAAAAAAACCGGAGCATGAACATCGAAATTTGTCCATCCGTTTAAGATACACTCACACACATACACACGCACACACACACACACACACACACACACACACACACACACATACCTACACATACATGCAGAAAGAGAGATACGTCAAATTTATAACAACCCTAGTGTAAGCCGGGCTTAAAAACAAAACATTACAATACATTAAAAATACTTCTATTATCTTTATTGGGCACAGATACGCAGTTAATTAAAATCCCAATACAAATTTGTTTTTTTTTTTCGGAAAGTCTAATGTTAAACATTTCAGGAGGATCCCGGCACTATCGGAAAGGTAATAATCCTAGATAAATGAAATTATAACTTGTAATATTATGTCCCATTTCAGATGGTTCGCTATGAAGAGTTCCGTAAGACGTATCCATCTCTCTACCGCTGTGATGCGTTTGGCATGCCAAAAGTTAAGGACGTGTGTGCAGAAATGGTCCCTGATACTCCTGAACATGGTCGGATAGTGCTCACGAGGATAGGTGAGTTTCTATTTAAAACCCACAGAAATAATGTTCATGTAAAATTAGTCAAATATGCCTTTAAAACAAAAAATATACTTTATGAAAACAGGATTATAGTTTTAGGATATTGAAATAGGACAACTTTATTTATACTGAATAACAATAAAGTGTTTAACACTATAAACTTGCTACAATTACCTAGTTATTTTTTTCTTTCATTTCTTCAAACTTCATTCGTTGTAGCAAAAAAAAAACTGAGACTAATTCAATTCAATTCAATTAATTTATTCAATTCTACATTTCAATATTTATAAAGCAGTCCTTGACTGCTAAAATTTAAACCATTTCCGGTTTTGTCACAGTCGAATCAAAATGTCCCCTTGCTTTTATTAAACGTTAAGGTAAGTTCAAATTGTTTTCCCGATAATGACAAAAACCATATTGTTGATTGTATTAACTAGAAATATCCTTGAGATCAAAACATGTTTTGGTATAATTTAGCCGAAGTAAAATGCATAAAACCGACGTCGATTTCAATATGTAAGTTACCTAGATAAACAAATATTAAGTACTTTCTTCGCTTTCCTGTGATTCCATTATCAGATCGTGACATGGAGAATACCACATTGGAAGTACGCTCTCTTAAATAAAAAAAAGAGTTTCTAAAATCAGTTCAGAAACGACGGAGAAATCAATAAACAGACTTAAAAAATATTAGGGTCGAACATATAACCTCTTTCTTTCAGATGTAAAATAAGCCTTTATTTTGCTAATTCCGCGTATGCAGTGTGACTGTTGTGGCAAATAGTCCTCCAAATGACACAGATTGTGACAAGCCTAACTAAAGCTACCACCGCCCACCGCTGTGACCAGAACATGAATAGATAGTCGGTTTTGTTTCTCGATTTCGGACTCTATGCGTGATCTTGTTGCGGAAGTGAGAGTTGGGGACTTTATCGGAGGTGTCGCAGACAGGCGGCATCATCCTAAGATCATAGATAGTCATTGCAGAACGGTGAAGCACAGCCTAGGGGAAATGGAGACCTATTGGCGACCTACCCTCGAAGCAGTGTCAACCGCCCCGGGGCCTACACCGGGAGCGCTCCGAGCCCTTGAGCGGAGAGTGTGTTCCGGGGGTACCGAGCACGACCCATTCAGGCTGTGGGATCCGATCACTCTTGATGAGGTGAAGGAGACCATGCCTGCCAAAGCGACGGCAACAGGACCGGACGGTATTCGCCCGGAGGACTGGTTGTCTGTTCCTGCACGTTGTAAGGCAGAAATATTCAATAGCTGGATGGCAACTGGCGAAGTGCCGGAACCATTGCGACAGTGCAGGACAGTCTTCGTGCCAAAGACGGATGCCCCTGCGGGTCCGGGGGAGTATCGGCCGATTTCCATCGCATCGGTGTCCCTCCGACACTTGCATGCAATCCTGGCGCGTAGGCTCCTGGACTGTTGTCCACCGGGCAACTGTCAGCGCGGATTTATTCGCGCCGATGGCACACTCCAGAATTCGGCTGTGCTCGATGCAGTCTTGGGGGATAGCAGGAAAAAGTTGCGTGAACTGCATGTGGCAGTGCTCGATTTTTCAAAGGCCTTCGACACGGTGTCCCACAAGGCGCTGTTAGATGTACTTAGAGCGAGAGGACTCTCGGGGTGGAGTTCAAGCCCACTGGATGTGAGACGTTAGAGTGCAGTATCGCAGAATCATTGTCCAATATCACGAAGGCCCCACTGAAGCCGCAGCAGCGGCTAGAGTTAGTGAGGTGCCATCTGATACCGAAATTCCTGCACGGCCTCGTGTTGGGTAGGATATCGGATGACAGACTGCGTGCGCTCGACGTACAAATCCGGGGTGCTGTGAGGAAATGGCTGAGGCTTCCAGGGGATGTGCCTACTGGCTTGGGGCTGCCTTCATTGAGGCCGGCGGTCCCAGATCTTGTTTTACGCAGGTTCGGGTCGTTGGCTGATTCTGGGCGACCGGCTGCCAATGCTGCCGCAAAATCCGAAAGGATTAGTAATAAATTGCGCTGGGCCAGGAAACAGGTACGAAAGTTCACCAAAGAGAATCCTCGAACACATCGTCCAGATGTGCGGCGCTATTGGGGTGATCTGTTGCATGCTTCGGTGGACGGGCTCGAACTACGCGAGTCCGGAAGCGCTCCCGAGTCAACGGTGTGGCTGAGGGAACGGAGTATGGAATACAGTCGCCGGGATTTCGTGCAGTTCGTGCACACGCATAATATTAACACCTTGCCCTCTCACATTCGTGTGAGCAGGGGCAATAGAATTGGTAGAGAGTCGGAGTTGATGTGCCGTGCTGGTTACAGGGTTACGGAGACTACCGCTCACACCATTCAGCAGTGTCACAGAACGCACGGCGGCCGCATAGAGCGCCACAACTGCTTTGTCAAGGTAATTGCGAAAGCTTTAGCCGATTCGGGGTGGATGGTTTAATTGGAGCCAAAAGTCAGGACCTCACGCGGTCTCAGAAAGCCGGACATCACTGACGGGAAGGATTGCAAAGGTGTGGTTGTCGATGCGCAGGTTGTCTCGGGCCAGCGCTCGCTTGATGAGTCTCATCGGACCAAACGTCGTAAGTACGGTGGGGACGAGGAGCTTGTTAAGCTTGTTGCGGGTAAACTGGGGCTTCCCAAAGAGCGCGTCCGTTGCACTTCTTGTACGATCTCTTGGCCTGGTGTATGGAGTGGTGCTTCCGTTAAGGAGCTGAAATCACTTCTTGGGCTAAAGAGTTCGTTACTCGCTGCCATACCATCTATAGTATTGAGAGGCTCGCACATGAATTGGACAAGGTTCAATCAGATGACCACCGTGTACGGAAGACCGCCAGACGTATAATCTGGGGCCCGCGGTCAAGGGGTCCCTACGGAACCCTGGGGCGTGTGTTACCCGACACCGGTCCGAGCGGGCTGGTGGTAGCACTTCTCTAGCTGTTGTCTCTTTAGCGCGCACTTTTGCTACCAATCCGTACAATGTCTTGTACACTGGGACGCGAGAGGTATAGGGACGTGGGTGCTCTCGAGTGTACTTCATAATGATTACTACCGGCTCTGTCCGAGTCACTAAGATCGAAAGCATTGTGGCGTAATTTGTCATGATCCCAGTGGGTGATGCAAATATAGGGTTGTCACATGCAAAGGACGTGACCATTTATATTGTTTCCCGAGCTTTCCCTTTATTCGTGTTCTGGTTGCGGTGGTGGGCGGTGGGAACGTTAGCTGGGCTTGTCACATTATATGTCAATTGGAGAACTATTTGCCACAACAGTTATACTGCTTACGCGGAGCCAGCAAAATAAAGGCTTATTTTACTGTTGAAATGGATTTCGGCAAAGTGACGCCTGATTCAATAAAATACCTAACACTATTAATTTTTTCTCAACAATTAATTTAACTGCAACAAAACTGCGAAACGCCTAATTCGATTTCAATAATAATGTAACCAACGCAAACAAAAATTGAGCATTTTCCACGATTTTCGGGAGGCTCCATAAATAGACCTGTTTCAAATAATCTCAAAAAAGTTTTAAATGAACTCCCGACAAAACCTGCGTGTTGCAAAGATTACGAAACGTAATACCGTAATTTTTAAAACATAGTCCCTCACCTGCCTTCTCGTTCATTCATTAGGTCATAGTCATTAAGTCCTCTTCATTAGAAAATATGAAGAGTTCTAGTTAAGACGAATCTAATGAGTTCACACTCGATAGGTTTACCAGTACGAATTCCAATTTATACTTTTGTATCTTCCTTAACAATTGACTTCAGTGGCCTTTAATAAATTACTGATAGGTAGTATGAAGGTAAGTCATGATTCTGAAGGTGGTCCTATATAATTTTTATCATGATTCGACTGTTATAGATGTTTATGAGTTTTATTAAAGACACTATATACATAATAATGTATACATTTTCGTATACCTTGACGACTTCCTTGTCTGTGTTGATAGCTGTTGCTGCTCGGAGTAATAAAAGTAAACATTTGCACAGGCGCTCTAAATATTTAACAATGTTATTTTATTTCACTAGAAAACGAATACTAATTAAATAAACTCTTATAACTTTATAAATACATAGAATGTATATTAAAAAATGAGAGCTATTCTTATTTCTTTGTGTCGATTTGAAGCGCCCCTCTTGAGTGTCCCTGCTTACAGTTGTACTAAGTCCCTCTTCTATCATTAGTTCCTTGAACACTCCATGTACCCTTGCTTCAGATTAAAAAAAAATAAGTATCTTCACGGCCATATCATCAAAGACGTAGGCAGAGGCACAACCAGAGTACCCACGACTAGCCGAAGACACTCAGTCTATCGCGAACCGGGCGCATATCCAATCACTAGCAACATTTTTTTATTAGAAAATTTGAAAAACCGCATTTTTTTGTTGCCTTCCCGGTAATCTAACCTAAGACCTCATGAAGTCAAATCCAATACTTGATCAGATAGACTGCTAGACCACAGAAGCGATAAATAGCATTGAGGCGAATAATACTTTAGTGTTTACTTTTAAACAAATGTTAACATTTCGCCAGTATAGTGTTCAAGAGTACCTAAAATGATACATTCGATTTCAATTTCGAATATTGCATGAATCGAGCTACATGAGTAACCCTACTGGATCATCATGGGGGCATGAGAAGTGTTTAAAATAATTTACGAA
>NJDC01005997.1:103496-120078 GCA_002245475.1 Calephelis virginiensis | reverse complement strand
TGACTTGTTTCTTTGTGTATGTGTGTGGCATTGTAGCTCCCAAACAATTTGTGATGCGTTGTTTCAACTCCCAACTCAAAATGAGGGGTTTTATTAACCCCTGTCGGAAAACGTATGTACGAGTATGAACAATGTATGTCTGTGGCAACACTGGTACTTTTGAACGGCTTGATTGATTTTGATGCATATATTTTTATTGAAAGCTGACGTAATTGATGTGATTCTTGGCTACGTTACATTCTCCTTTTGTCGGGCTACATTGAACATTTTTAATTTCAAGATTACATAATTGCATTATTACAAGTCAAACCTTGGCTATCTAGATAATAAATACGGAGTAAAGTACTCCAAAATTCATTATGGTGTTATAGTCTTTAATACGATGTGATACACACTATTATATCAATACAAAAAATACTTCTCATTTTCTGCGGTTTTGTTTTGTGTGGATGGAGCGTTTGATAGGGTTGTACGTAAGGAAATTTGGGACATTTTGCCAGATTATGGGATAGTCGGGTCCCTGCTGCGTGCGGTGAAATCTATGTATTTAGACTGTAAAACATGTGTGCGGGTGGACGGCAACATATCACCTAGGTTTTTATGTCAACATTGAGTCAAGCAGGGCTGTGTGTTGTCGGCACTCTTGTTTATTTTGTATTTGGACAAATGTCTTCAAAGGTTAAGGTCTATGAATGTGGGAATCCGTATGGGTGAACTGTCTGCTTTATGCCGATGATTGTGTACTTTTAGGCTCTACACCATCTGAGCTGCAGACACTGGAAGGAGATTGTAAAGTAAGGGCTTACATTTGAATGCGATGAAAACTAAATTCTTCAATAGAGACTTGATGTAAGATCGTTCGGATGTAAGAGTTTTAGTTGATGATGTAGTGCTGGAGCAAGTGAATGAAATTGTATATCTTGGTTGCGCTTTTAGCAGGGATGGAAGGTACACCGCGGATGTAGAGAGGAGAGTGTGTGCAGGGGTGTGTGTGTATGGAGCGTTGGGTAAGCTATTTTAAAGCGAGGTTTTCAGTCAAAAAGCTAGACTCGCTTTGCATAACTCTGTGCTTATCCCAACGTTATTGAATGGAAGCGAGAGTTGGATATGTCAGAAAGAGCATGAAAGTAGGATAAATGCGGTCTAAATGAGCGCGCCACAGAAAATCTGTGATGTAGCGCTCGCTGACCGTATTCGTAACAGTGAGATCCGCGAAAGAGTGGGATGGAAAGAAAGTTTGTCAGGGTCGTGTGGTCTGGCACTCGATACTGCCTAAGTAAGGGACTTGTCGTGTAGATTTTTCAAGCTATTCAATAAATGTTGATAAGCTCTGTTTTGCATTCTAAAGTCACTGGTTGTTTTTCTCTTGGCAATCATAACAGGTATTAGTTTGAGTACTTGACATCTATAGTCTAAATCTGCTCAAGGGCGAGCAGTGCAAAAAAGCAAGCAAGTTATATGGGTGCAAAAAAAGAACGAGATATGTGTGATATAATAAGCTAATATTAATTAATATTAAAACATAGAGACATGACAAAATTGTGCACTGAGTGCTTTTCTACAGCCTTATATTCTTTTCAAATTTACTGGACTGAACTACATTCGCCTAAAATTATTATTTTTAACTTACATTTAGCTTGACGTTTTCAAAAAATAATTTGGTATTAATTTAGTTTTCTCATAGTCATATAATCTTATCTTATCTTATAATATATATATATCTCGTGTCACAATGTTTGTCCTCAACGGACTCCTAAACCACTTAACCGATTATAATAAAATTCACACACCATGTGCAGTTCGATCTAACTTGAGAGATAGGATAGCTTACATCTCAATTTATCGCGGGCGAAGCCGCGGGTGACAGCTAGTATATTATATTATATGACATAAAGCGGCAGACAGCGAATATGAACATAGCTCTCGTACACCATAGATCCACTGATAGTACAGTGCTGTGCAGCAACTTGCCCGGTATTCCTTACGTCTTAATAACTGTTTTTGTTTCTTTCTTTAGGTTTTGGCTTTCACGTTAGTATTTTGCCATTAGTCAAGTAGAAATTTGCATCAAATTTAATATCAATTTTAAACAATTATAATTAGTCTTCAGTCATAAGTCGCCAGTAAGTCATGTCAGGCTCTTGGGTAAAGCGGTGGCCTCATGACTCAAGTTCATGTAATGAGATTTGGCGGCAACGAGGAAATACACGACATGCTAATTTCTTCATGTTTATTTCATTTGTGCACTTTCACTGAACAAAATTGTACAAAACGCTACCAAAATTGACTAATTTCACTCAATATCAACACGAAATTCAACAATTATGGAAAAACTTCGACCATCTTTTCTCTCGATGGCGCCAAAACCCATAATAACTCTGTCATGTTCCAGTCTGGAGGGTAGGGTAGCTAGTAGTCTAGCACAGTAGATCTTCCATCCCGGCCTAGTTGTCTCTTACCATGAGGAGAGACTTGCGCTTATTAGCTGACCTCTAACATAAAAAAGATGTAACAAGAGCTTGCTATGGCCAGGGTGTAAGGTCTAAAAGACAAATCCTGACAAAACCCATACAAGTAACGACACAGCACTCTACAGCCGGTACTCTTGTTGCTAATGACCCGTTTCATCCGATGCATATCACTCCACAACAGGTACTCTTATTGGTAATGACCCTCCACAACCGGTGCTTTTATTTAGATGATCCGTTTCATTCAATGCTTGTCACTCCACAACCGGTGCTCTTGTTGCTAATGATCCGTTTCATTCAATGCTTGTCACTCCACAACCTCTGCTCTTATTGGTAATGACCCGTTTCATTTAATGCTTGTCACTCCACAACCGGCGCTCTTATTGGTAATGACCCGTTTTAATCAATGCTTGTCACTCTACAACCGGTGCTCTTATTGGTAATGACCTGTTTCATTCAAAGCTTGTCACTCCACAATCGGTGCTCTGGTTGCTAATGACTCGTTTCTTCCGATGCTTGTCACTGCACAACCGGTTCTCTTATTGGTAATGATCCGTTTCATTCAATGCTTGTCACTCTACAATCGGCGCTCTTGTTGCTAATGACCCGTTTCATCCAATGTTTGCCACCCCAAAACCAGTGCTCTTATAGCTAATGACCCGTTTCACCTCTTGATGGCTTCTTATAAGCTTCTAGGACCGAGTCTCCGTTTGCCCATTTTGTTCTGGATCCCCATATAATAATCAACGTAGTATGGGTTTGTTTTTTCCTTTACTAATCTTTGTCATTTGTAAAAATATAAATAATAATCCTTTGTAACTAGTAGCGTAGTAATTAGACAAAGAAAGTGGTTGTAAAAATGAAAAGTTTACTTGTATATGGACAAAGGCATGTTGTGTACAGCAGGGAAAGAAAAATACCTTAATCTTGAAAGGTGTAAATACCTGATTCAATATAGAAATCCTATTACAGGTTGTTGGGAGATTGGTAAAGTAGAGCTAAACGAAATTATCAGTACTGTGGTACTCATAAATGAGATCCTTGCCATGGTGCCGAGACTACAAATTCTCGGCATTACCGTCATTTTCGACTTAGAAGGCGTAGGAATACGCCAAGCGCGCGCTTTAACACCTACCATCGCTCACCAAATTGTCAGCTTGTGTGGGGTGAGCATGCTTTTTCATTTCAGTGGGTATTACTCGTAGACTTTTTTCATGTCTAATGTGGCTATGAGGAATTGAAGTGTCGTTTTTATTTATTTTATTTAAACCGTTAGCTTATCTATTTCGCGAGATTGTAAACTGTCAAAAAGCTACGAACTTCACTAAACCATTTATAATTTGACGTCATATGTTTTGTTTGTTTGTAACATTCACCTATATGATTTGTAATCTGTCCATGACAAACCGCCCAAATTTGAAAAAAGTTTACAATTTAACATTGAATTGCTAACCGTCCCTGATTGATCGGTATGAACAATAGTTCATGCTATACTATTAAAACAAATAAAGAGAAGTACAGTAAAATAATATTTACCAACTAGCTGTCCAGCAAATTTCGTTCCTTCCGTCAGTTGGTATGAGTAAAATAAAAATGTTGTTTTTCCTAGTTTCCTCGAAGTTGAATGGAATAAAAAGTACCCTATATCCATCTCCTGGTTCTAAGTTACCTCCCTATTAGTTTTAATTTTTATCTTTTGTCTCTTTTCTTAATTTTTGTGTATGTTAATCGATTTCTGGGTCATTTTTAAACCGATTTTAAAGTTTTTTTGGTGGCCACCAAGTCAAGATCTGATGATGGAATACTAGCGAAACAGAAGAAAATATTTAGATTTTCCTACTTAGGCGATATCACGACTGAAATCGAAGTCTGTTTCTTTTTGCACTTTTACTATGCCTACCACCACACGACATTTTAGATTACGACACCACAACTTCAAAGTGGTTACGTTCTTCAATTTTATAGATTTATGACTAACCAGGATTGTTATAGGCCTGTTCTTATGTCAGTGATATTTATTTAATTTATTCTGAAACTTCTCAAAGATATAAATTACAGAAAATCTTTATGATACTGTACCTTATTATTTCAATCAAAAACAACTAAAATGTTATGAAAAATAATTAATAATAATGAGTTTTTTGTTAATAAATTCAAGTTACTGCATCAAAACATTGTTGGTAAATTATACAAACGTGATTAAGCTTTGAAACGCTATGATGTAGGTCCTACGTGGTGTTTCATAGTACACTAATCTATCAGTCTCACATTATAAACCGAAACTTTCTTCTTCTTGGAAACAAGGCCTCTCTTTAGATAAAAAAATGTTAAAAAAATTATGAACGCTTATCATCTTTAAGGTTTTGCAACTCATAATTGTTAAGAAGCATTAAATAAATTCTATAATACTTTGATGATATTTTATTTTCTGAAAATACAAATAAAATTTTCCAATAAGTCAATAAAAACAAATGGCTATTGAAAGGTATTTTAAAGTTATACAAAGTACGAGAAGACGTACTTAAATTATCAATATCCTCATACTAACAAAATTAGTCACTTATGTTAAAAAAAATTAAAAAAACGATAGGTTTGTATTTGTATTGAAAAAAATAAAAGAAGTAAGAGGCTTGAATACTTTAGAGTAAGTAGAGGTAGTAAAAAGCAGATAGATAGGGTTGGTTACCGGAACATTTATTTTACCGTTTCTTCTCCTGACTCTCAAGGTTGAAAACAGTGGCTGTGTATTGTAGAGAGATTTGCAATAAATTATGAAACTTGTAATAAATACAAAAAAATCAACGAAACCTTGAGTATTAACGTTGTGCACGTTTGATGTTTTGGAATCGTTAGGGAAGAATTTATCACGAATTGATTTAATTTTTAGTAATAATAAATAATCCTTCACAAATTGATCTAACTCAAAGGGAATGAAATGAACAAAATATGTTGGCATGCTTAAATATGTGTATTTATAACAACTTTTTTACACCCGTATTCTGCAAAAAATTAATTCAATTTAATTGCATTTTCCCAACTAAACAAATTATCTGCTTGTGTTACGGGTGCTAATCAACTTATCATACACAAACATTTGCACTTTGTTCAATTTCCATAATCTAAACATTTTATACTGGATTACATTGAAGGACCGGCCAAATTTTAATATAAGAGGGCAAAGGCTTAAGCTAATGCATTTTAAATATTTTTGCAAAATTGTAATGTTTGTTTTTATAAACTTTCATTTAAAACTGTCCGCAGAAATGCGTCGCTTGTTGTCAATATCTATATCGCACCTAGCACCCATGACCATGACGTAACCAGCCTGCGATCCGTAGGAATCAGTTTGCTTGCATTGCATGCTTTGTTTTAAACTTTATAACCATGCATCTTGTATTTTGCATTGTATATACCTATATTTTAAATTTTTAGTTTTTTCATGTATATCAATAGATTCCGAACCGTTTCTCAAAATTTGGTCGGGTACTGTAGATGTTACCCTGTATACTTTCATGAATTTTACGAGTTCAAAGACAGTCGAGTCATCTGCAGTATGATACCTTAAACCGCCTCGTTGGTAGAGTGGTTGGTACATCGATCATCCGCGAGGCTCGGGTTCGATTCCCGACGGGGGCAGACATTTGAATGACGAACATTTAGATGTCTGCATTGCCGGGTCTGGGGGTTTATTAAATTCATTCAGGTATCTATTTAAGTATTTTTTTGTATTAGAGTCGTTGACTAACACCCATAACACAAGCATATAATTTGCTTACTTTGGGGTTAGATTCAATTTGTGTAACTTGTCCAGGGATATTTATTTGTTATTATTATTATTTTAAAAATTCTGAAGCGATCTCTAAAACTGAAACTCGGCGGCAGGAATCAAACCAAACTTCTCCGAGCGTTGCCCATAATAAATGCTGAATAATAAATAATAATGATAAATAATTTCTGTCCCACGCCGCGCCGGTGGCCTGTTCTCCCTCCGTCTTACGTATTTTCGATCAGGTCACGTGTCCTGACGTAAGTTTAACATTTTTAGCCATCACGAAAAGTGCACAACGCAGGTAAAGAAGTTTTTATACAATAAATATCTTATTTAAGAATTAAATGTTTTGGCAATAGGTATATACATAATTAATTTGTATAAATATTAGTAAAATAAATTATGCAGGACACGTTGTAGTTGAATATACTCGTAAGCTTAATACTCTTAAAAAAGTGAAACAATTTCTTAACACTTATTCCCCAAATAAATAGTTTTTATTTGATTAAGACAGTCCGCACTCGATACTCTTTGCTTTTATCTGCAAGGGACTTAGAGTGAAAATGTGATTTGTATTTAAAAACAAGTTCGTTAATCGTTATTACTATCTGTGTACTAGCTAATGGTTTATTTTTCTTTTAGGTATCTTTCCCTATCCTCGTCCACTCCATGCATATAGTTAAATATGGTGCGTTCCTCCGTACCTTCTTTTACCTGTTTCAACAATTCGCTCCAGATGCAGCTATTGGAAGACTCTATTTTCATGGCTACGACATGAAATCTCTGCACAAGCATGTAGACCCTAAGTACCTTCCATCTGAATACGGCGGGACCAATGATTTTGTGATCACATCAGACAAATGGATATCTCAGATAGATAGATATAAGGATGATTTTCTAGTTCAAGAACTGAGAGACTTAGGTTTTACAGTAAGAATAAGAAAGAGCGTTAAAGATGAGGTTAGGAATATTAATTAAGATGTGATACTCTCTGACTACCCCAAGAGGGATTTGGTGTGAAAGTATGTGGTGATTTTCACTACGTCTATATGTCTCTGTGTCACGTGGTTTAGGAATTTAATTAAACTCAATGAAATATTAACATTACATCGAATACAAGCTGGAAGGTAAGATGCCAGATTATTATTTTGTTCGCAAATAATAAATTTTTAATTGGAATCAATATTGTGAACATGCGTAACTTGAAATAGCGATCCAATGTAATTGATTTAAACAATATACATGTGTATAGGATTTGTATAAAAAACCGTCATTGGGACACGTCACATGAAGTAGCTCTTTGATTATTTTTGGGTTCAATCACAAAATAAACAACAACTCTCATTAGATTGAGACGTCTAGTCGGTACCAAATATCAAAAATAATATTTAGCCGTTTATCGTTTAAGATTGCATGCAAAACTGTCCCCAGCCTAACTCAACCAAAAAAAAGAAAAAAGAAAACCATGAGTATGCGGATTTCACTCCGCAGATTACGTAGATTAAGGCTGATTACCTCATTAGGTAATACCTACTAGTAAAAACCATATCTGAAATCTCGTCGTGATATTTATTTCAGCTACGCATATTTCAGCATATGAGCCTTTGCTATACATCTGAAGGTTTAAATCTGTTACATCAGTGCGTCTTCTGTGCGTAGCCCTATTCTGGGCTGTGAGTATCCCTTAAGTGTAAGTAATCTTAAGTTTGAAAATTGTAATCGTATACCTTGATTTGTAACTATTTTTGTAATGTTATTTTTCTGTTGTCCTATAACGAGTGTATGTAATTAGGAGTGTATAGTGTATATTTTTTATGGATGATTAAGCTATGGATGTTATACTTTTTAATGTTTTGTGTTATTTTCAATTACTGTATAATAAAATAAAAACAATAATTATGAGACTTTGTACATAGACAAATATAAACAAAGCACTAAGTGTAAATATCTTATACAAACTTTGTAATATGTAGATTAGATTATTATTTGATACCTAAATACATGTTTTAATTTAGGATTTGTTTATCTTTTATCAATACATAGTATAAAACAAAGTCACTATCCGCTGTCAGCTGTCCTGTCTACTGTTTACGTATATCATTAAAACTACACGCAAACACGCAACAAATATTGACGCCATTTTTTTAAAATGTTAGATTGATTCAAGAGGAAGACTTATGTGTGTATTGTAAGTTTATATAAATTAAAAAGTTTGTCAACCCGTTCGAAGCTGGGAGGAGCTGCTAGTAGTATCTTCGCGCCCACATCCCCGAAGAGATAGAGGCACAACAAAGACACCTATCACCAAGCTGGCACATAAATCCAATACCGGGCCACAATATTTTTTACTAGAAAACTGGCCAATTTCTCGAACATTGTGTCGCTTAACAGCTACTTACAGGTTGTACGGATTAATGCACTGTTTTTTTTCATTTTCCGTGCTACTTTCTAGGTTTTTGTTTTCATAAGAACCTTTTAAAAAATAACAACAAAAAAATAATTATCAATATTGGTCCATTCGTTCAGGCATGATGCGAGGACTGTCTGTCTGTCTCCAGGCTGTAAAATAAAAACTATAATATAAATATAAAATAAAATTAAAAATATACATAGATAGCTATAGTTAATTGTTTTTTGTACACGATGCCTTTCATTTTATTTTCACAGCTTAATTTTTTTTGGGTTGGCTGGAAGAAATTTCTTTAGTTAGAGATAAGCTCGCCTTTTGTGCATTTTTAACTTCTCGTGTATTTTGTGTATTTTAGTTTTTGTGTGCAATAAAGTGTTAAATAAATAC
Source organism: Calephelis virginiensis (assembly GCA_002245475.1). Classification (NCBI taxonomy): domain Eukaryota; kingdom Metazoa; phylum Arthropoda; class Insecta; order Lepidoptera; family Riodinidae; genus Calephelis; species Calephelis virginiensis. The sequence goes on along the minus strand of NJDC01005997.1, from coordinate 111,044 downwards.
ATTAAACGTGTTTTTCGTAATTTTTTGCTTAATATTAAAAACGGTAACAGATAGACGCTTCAAATTTTCACAGAACATTTACTTGTATATTATCTTTCAAAATAAATAATTTAATAATAATAAAGTAAATACTAAATGGGGGCTTCCATACAACAACAAACAAACAAAACAATTTTTAAGCAATTTTACTCGATTTCAATAAACAGGTAGAAACTTGAATATTTGTAAGTAAATATTTAGAAATATATTAACAGTAAAAATAAATACCTAATCTCATACATAAAACCTCACATAATGAAAATAATCTGTGCATCTAAACGCGGTGCGAGCGCCGCGCCTCGGTATGGTGGCTGTGCGAGCGCGAGGCGGTTGCTAAGCAACGGCTGTGCGGATAGCGGGGGAAGTAATATCACGCGAGCGAGCCATAGTCACGCGTATTCGCGCGAACGTCGTTAATCGTCATGCTGCCCGGATGTGTATCAAAAACCTACCTATAAGTTTGCAATTTACTACTTGATGATAGTACGGAACCCTTCGTGCGCGAGTCCGACTCGCACTTGGCCGGCTCGCATTTCATACAATTAAAAATACACATTTTCTATCTTTTATTGTTGTAGTTGCTGATAGCGGTATTTTTATAAAACTGTACTGTTCTGTGTGTACTTTCATTGCTGTAAAAATCCTTTTAACTTATCTGTATATGTATATTCTAGACCATGTTTTTTTTGTTAGAAGATCGTCTAAGCTTTGGATTGTTAAGAATATCACGAAAACGACATTTTATCTGTGTGCAAGTGTAAATTTTTTCGATAATATTTTTTGTGTTCAGTGTCATGTTGCGCGTATAGATCGGCTAACTTGTCGCACGTTGACATAATATGCACTGCTTTTCTATATATATATATATGAAAATGAACCTCCATTTCGCGTGATCATCGCATAACACCTAAACGGATGGATCGATTTTGGTAATTCTTTTTTTGTTATTGTCACATGAAGAGAAAAACTGGGAAACTTGCAGGGAATATATGAAAAACAACATTTAAATTTTTCCCACACAGTGAGTCGTAGAGAGTATATATTATGTTCTGTGGTCAGTAGCTATCAATGTCGATCGATACGAAGTTCGCCAGGTCGGCTAGTCGCTTATAAAAATGCTGTCATATCGTATGGAACTAGACGTCTGCTCTATATAGCGCTTGGAAAATTTCTAACCTACTTAAATAACAAATCGGAAGACGTTCATTGAACGGTCACAGGTAACAGAATATCTAATTACAGAAGAGTTTTTTACGTATATTGCACGCATACGATCACTACATAGTATAAAATAAAACAAAGTAAATTCGCTTTCTCTATCCCTATGCCCCTTTGTATGATTAAATCTTTAAAACTATGCATCAAGGTTTGATTCGTTTTTTTTAATAGATAAAGTGATTGAAGAGGAAGGTTGATACGTATATTTAATACCTGTGCGAAGCTGGGGCGGGACGCTAGAAAAAATGTAATATGAAAATAAATATAATTTCCGTGCGGAATTTTTGTTTACGGAATTTGTTTTTATTTGTAAGGGTGAACATTTTGAAACAGAATTCCATAAAGGAATTCCGCATGTATGTGTCGGATTTCAGGGATGTTCAACCCAATCTGATACATGAGTGGATCGATTTAAAGTCATACAATGGTGGTCGATTGCTGTGCAACCACTTGTGATATAGCGCTGTGCAGCAACTTGTCCGGGTAAGGATCCACCACTGCACATATTCCAGTAGCTGTAATGACTCTTTTACGTTCCGGTCCGGAGACTTGCACAACTGGCATAACATTTCGGCCACTGGACAGCGACGCACTTATAGCATCTACGGTATCTATAGGCTATAGTGATCTTTTACCATCAGGAGACCCGTGTGCTTGTTCACTGATGGCTCATATAAAAAAACAGATATTTTATCGATGCAATGGTTTCCGATTCTTCAGCGAGTCGGTATATGAACAATAAGAATCTGTCAAATCCGTATTAAATTGTAATTAAAAAAATGAACAAACTTTAATCATGACATATAACATATAACGCACACTTGGATGGGCTGCAGCGTATCGAGTCGGTATGGGGCGCATCGCATTGCACAATAAATTTTAAGCATAAATCCGTCGCGATTCGGGCTGGCATAGTGTGCGATGCTCCATACACAACATTTGAAAGCAATCTAGGAGAATTTTTAAGCTGCGATACGCCCCGATGCGGCCCGTCAAAACTGTGTACGCTATCCATCGTAACATTATTACTACGTTACTTTACTACTTGGTGTAGTATTAATATGGTTACTACAATGTACAGGTTTATTTCACTTCACATTACGCTAATAAAGGCGGTTATTTAACGCAAGGAATTTCTCATGGATATTCGCTACCTTCGGGGGAAGAGCGAGTTGAGCCCACTCAACGGGGGGCCGCAGATTGTCTAAACCGGTGCAAGAAGACACGGCACTCACCACTTCGGGATCTCGGTGAACAGGCACTCCATTTCTGTCGGGGCCGTATGACGGTGCCGTCAAGATGACAAGGGTGAAATCAAAATAATGTTTATTGTTTCTAGTTTTCTTGCTGTTGAGCGGAATAAAAAAGTACTTTGTGCCAGTCTTTTGGTTCTAAGCTACCTCCCCATGAATTATCAGTCAAATCGGTTCAGTCGTTCTTTAGTTATAAATGGCGTAACTAACATGACTTTCTTTTGATTTTGACATTACACATTGTAATGGAACTATTAAGAACTTTGTCGTATTAATCCCGGTCTTTAATGCTTTATTATATATATTTAATAATAAATATATTCTCTCTGTGGTCTAGCGGTTCAGTTGTCGGACTTGACTGCATGAGGTCCCCGGTTCGAATCCCGGGTCGGGCAATAAAAAGAAAATTGGGTTTTTCCAATTTTCTAATAAAAAAAAACGTTGCTCGGGATTGGATATGTGTCCGGTTGACGATAGGCTTGCCACCTATCACATTGTGGGACTTAGTGTCTTCGGCTAATCGTGGGTGCCTTGGTTGTGCCTCTGCCTACCTCTTCGGGGATATGGGTGTGAAGATACTTTTTATATATTAAATGTTTAAAACTATATCTACATGCCTATTCCAGATACTGTTTTAAACTTTAAAGTTATTATTATGCTATACCTCGTAATACTAGAGAATAGAGATTTAATATTATATTGATTTCTCAAATAACTATCATTACTTTTTGATTTTGAATTAGATATAATTAAATACACATTTCAATTTTTTCAAAAGGCAAAAAGTATAGCTGTAAGCCGACTGACTGTAACTTTTATTTTTCAATAATTTATTTAAATTTATTCTGTTATTAGCTTTACTTGCGTAAAGCTTTAAAAAATAGAGATAGACTCATTTGAGTGTTCCCCTCCACGGAAATCTTTAGTAAAAGGCGAAAGATTTATACGTTATGAAGGGAAACCAGAGTAGCGAGTACAGGAAATGGTAACCTGATCTAAGGATATGATATTACAAATGATACCTTGTTTAATATCGTTATGATGACATCTATCGAACATTTGTTAAACTTGTATGTGTATTCTATAGATCCCAATAGATGTCGCTACGCGCCAACTCTGCGATTGAAATCCGACAATAATGCGATTGTAATACATACAAGAATATTGTACAACATTGAAGTGTCAGTTGTTGTAAAAGAACAACTAATAAAATAATAAAAAGAAAAGTAAAAAGTAAAAGAGAGCTTTCAAAATGTAAAATACTAATAAGTATTATAAAGAAGAAAAAAATAATGTTTATATCACAGATGCTTGCATTTAACAGACATAAAAACTTAAATTGCTACTTATTTAACTGACGAACATAGGCTTTTACTATGAGAAAATATATTGGAAATTTGCCCACAAGTGTAGAATTATATAGGTATAGCAGTTAACAATACTAAAAGAGCTGCGACTGTAAATTTGAATATATTGCAAAAAAGAACACAAAATAAACAGAATTGGTTACTTATATGCTTCAGAAACCAAAACGGCTTAGGCTGGATTGCACGCAATCTAAACGCAATCAACCTCTAAACGCGTTTAGCTAATTGTCAAGACTGTCAATCATGTCAGTTTTATTGTAAAAGAAATTTTGTTTCTTGTAGCGTTAGGCGCTGAATCAATGAACGCGTTGAATCAACGGTTGATTTCTTGCCAAAGTCGATAACGGATAATTTTAGACAGTCAAGTCTAAAATTAACTATAGCCTGTTTTCTAATCGCAAAGAATAAGTAGACATTAGCAACATACATTGTACGAATAAGTTTTTTGCAATTTATAAAGTGTCGTGCCAATATCCAAAAATGTTAACAACATCCATCAAGTACCGAATTTTATAAGTTACACTGGAAAACTGAAACACGTGTATTTAGAACAAATTAATACCAAATAAATATGCTTTATAATCGTGGGTTTAACACAATAGGCACACAATAGGTACAACGGAGACATTTAAACATTTCAATTGAAGGACGAAGGTTAACATAATTTACAAGTTAATACATTGCAAAAATTTAACTTCGATATTAATATAATCTCATCTAATTGCATTAAAAATTGAGTATTTTCTTCGATTGCCATTCGATTCCATCGGTAGATCTTGATGGCAATGGGACTATCTCGGATATACGCTACTTTAAATATTATATTATAACTTATAATATACTTATAGCTTTTTTTTTCGATGTCATTTGTAAATTTGACCGCCCTCGGTAACTGATTCCACAAAGGTGTTATACGGGGTAAGAAATATCTTCGGAATCGCACAGTCGCAGATCGCCACGCATCACAATGATGGGCATGATACTTTAAGCTCTATACATGCAAATAAACTGCATCAAAATCGAATTGCTAAATGGGTTGTAGTACAAAATAAATTTCAAAACATACATTTTCTAGTTTTTTGTCTTTTGAAAAATTTTGCGACGTGTTTTGGTCTTAAGTCGTCATATTATTAAACACAGACTAAAGTACTCCAAGACTTAAGTTGACATTACAATACTTTAATACAAATAATAAAATCAACTTAAACCTACGAGTTAAAGAAACTTAAACAGTAGCAAAATTTGTCCCTCCGTTCAGGGAGTGATGCGACGTCCGTGCGAAATAGGGATCCATTTACTTCATTTAATATTAATCCACGTGTGTGTACGTAATCAAAATTACGTAGGGTCTGTTAATTATTCAAATTATTTAAGTTTTTCCGATCTAGTTGACCTATTTGTTATTTCAAAAATATAAACATTGATTTAGAGAAAATGCCTCAAGCAATAGAAAAATAATGTTGCCTACGTGTCCAATTATGTAGTTGCAAGGAATGAACAGATAGAGTAAGGGCACGTAAATGTAAAAATATATTTTCATCAGTTGTTCAATTGAAATATTAAGATGGAATGAAAGTTATTTTGTTCTCAATCTGACCGCATAGGACTACATTACTAAAAGTCGGTCAAAACCATGGTTATCTAGATTACTTGGAGCAAGAACTGCGAGCTGAGTGATAGTGAAAAATTGTGCGATCAAACCTCTTCAGCATGGAGTAAGCAAACTAGTGCAAAAAATTTAAAGAATTTAAACAGACAATAAAAAAATATAATAAACTAAAAAAACTAAGTGTTTGTTAAAAAGAAGGATATCTAAACTTTAATATTCAGGTCCATGATATACCAGTTCGTGAACATTGTTTGACCAACTTAACAGGAATAAAATATTGTGAGTATGAGAAAAACAAGATTATTTTATTTTCATTTATATAATATTCATGTTCATTTTTCATTTGTATTTTTTAATTTAAATGACATAAAGTATGCGGTAACCCCTTATAAAGCCTCCACTTATTGTAGTTAAAAATTATCTCGATCACGCTAGCTTTAAAAAAATTAAATCAGTCCATCCGTTCAAGAGTTATTGATGCCACAAATCACATGGTCATTTTAGTGACTTTGTAGTTTTAAAGCAGTTTGACCACAACAAGCTTGATACAACCCTCCAATAAATAGATCTATATAATGTAGTAAGTTCCCAGTTTCCACTTTAATAGTGTTAAGCGTCACAGAGTGCCACAAAAATTGGGATTGAGGTTCTGGAGAGGCTCTACTTCTATTTTGACCCTGCAACGAGTCGTGGTGCTTTTACTTTGGGGGTGGATGTAACCTTTTTATGAAAATAACGTACTGTGACAGAGATTGACTCATTTCAAGAAATTATTGTTCTATCAAGTTTTTATTGTGAAAGTCTGTACTTTTCGATTTATCTGCAAATGAAAAATAAATTTTTTGTTACAATAAAATCACGTTTTTAAGATTTTTTTTGCAAATTACTCAAAATGTACCTGTTTCATCAATAACTTTTTAGTGTCAAAATAAAACTACATTTTTAAGGAAATTAAGAAAACAAATAAAATAGTTAAATTATAATGGCTATAGACTCACTATAAAGTAATAGCTTACTTAAGGTTAATTTTTTATTTATCGAGTGTACTCGTAATAGAAAGTTTCGAGGTGAAGTAAACCAAACATTAAGTATTTTCTGGGAATTCCCATCAAATCTTCTTTAAAGTACTTTTAATAAACTTTGTTATGTATTGCATAAAAGTCGCTAGCATAAAATTTAGGTGAGGTATGATGAAAATGTTGTTGGTACCTTTTTCCCTATTTTTGTCGATACGTTAGCAAAAATTGAGTAAATCATCCCATAATTAGAACACAGCTCTAGATGTTTGGCTGGGTAAAGAATTAAAAAAATGTATTTTCGAGTTAGAAGATCATTTTTCTGAGCTAACTTTTCTCCAACATAAATTAAATGTAATAAGATCGTGAAATTTTATAGACTTCATAATTGCAAAATATTTGTTTTTTAAATGTTTATTTAGTTATTTTATTTGATAGCTAAGAAACGATTTCTGAGAGTCTTGTGATGTCAAACAAACAAAGTCAAACAAAGTCAAATCGAAAGAGAGGCCGGCACACGTGATGGTCAGCTATATTTGAAAAATGTCATCAAATATTTGCTAGGATTGTAACTTCTATTAGTTATACTTGTACATATTTTTTTATAATTTGTGGTTAATATAGCTTCATAGGAGCAACACTACTTTTAGCTCTTTTTGCTTCTATGCTGTCAATTTTTATGAAATACAAAAGCGAAGGTTTTTATGAGACCTTTAAAATAGTTATATATGAAATTTCCCCGAAAATTTATTCCTTTTTTGGGTTATTTCGCCTTGAAACTTTTAATTTTGCCTTCGAAAAATAAACATCACCCTTCTTTGAGCCATTATTTTTTTAACAAATTTTTAATCGTAACTTGTTTATCAGTCTAAGAGTGATGATATTGTTGCTAGAACGCATGACGTGTTAAAACGATGGAGTGACTCAGAAATTGTGGAGGCGTCTGACGGCATTATGACGGAAGAAGTTGATTGGGCGATTAGAAGTGTGAAATATGGTAAGGCTGCGAGAGTAGATATGGTTACAGCTGAGATGACCAAACTTGT
>NJDC01005997.1:53544-67161 GCA_002245475.1 Calephelis virginiensis | reverse complement strand
AGGCAATAACGTGTAGTTATCCTACTAGTCTGTGGAGACACTAAAGTATAAAATACACCAACAGAAAGGGTTTAAGGTAATTTGCCTTTTCGCAGTAATAATGACGTATTTATTGTTATAGATTGTATTGACATGTCAATGTCATGTTTGAATATTCATCGAGTCAGTTGTATTGTTCACAGTTTACGAAAAATTTTGAAATGCTGACTAAAAAATAAATTATTTGTATATAAGTAACCCTTTTGCTCATTATAATATAATATAATATATAATATATGGACAAAAACTTGACATTGCTGGTAATCGTGCAACTCTTAAGATACCGTCATTAAGCAGAATAAAACATTAAAGTTAGGTTTCTTTTTGAAGTTGTACAAAAAAGAGCAGCTCTACATGTAATAACCCTCTTTCACGCTGGCTGCAAGTGAAATTTAAAAAGTCAATTATCGTATTTCGCTTAGTCCAGGAAACAATTACAGGTTTTGTACCTGTATCTATTTTGAACAATTAAGTATTAATAATAAACTAATATTTATTTAAAATTGATTTGATCATTTCACAGTTGAAGCGAAATATTAGATTATTTCTGATTATATCAGCGTTTTAAAACTCTTCTTCGGTAATATATCCAGTAATCTGTTTAAAAAAGAATCTATGTTTTTAAAATTCTGAACTACTTCTGTATAAAAATTTGTCGCGGTAAAATTAAACATTGCCAATAATTGAATATAAAATATACGTTTCACAAAAACAAACCTTTCATACTTTCAAATGGATTATTTTACTAATAAAATTCTAGATCATTATTATTTTCAGGCACAACTTATGCGTGCGTGAAATCATGAGGATTCTAATGTTTTTCTGAAATGTTTATAACGCTGATACGCAGCTCTTTTATTCATTTGGAATTCACTAACAGCGGCTTTAAAAAAATTAGATTTAACTTCGGAATCGTCTGCAATTATTTCATTTTTAAATATTTCATTTTTACCGTCTTATTAACAAACACGAAGTAAAGTACTCCAAGGTTCAACCTGGTATTATAGTCTCTATTACAATGTGATGCTGACTGTAATATTAACTTAATCTTAATCCTACGTTAGTCCATGTTTATTCATAAGACGGTTACGGTTTAAGTAAATATTATATGCAAGTACCGATTTTTCTAAAGATATTGTATAAAACTCACCTGCGTTTTTAATTGCAATAAATTGAGATGTCCTTTCTATCTTTCAAGTTTGATTTCACACTTGCAATTTGATTAAATAGTTTCGTATTCGTCGTAGTAAAAAAAAACGTAATGTGTTATTTTTTTACATTCAAAATTAATATCTTTAAGTTTTGTGTTTGTATCTTAGACTACCCGAGGGTCAATCAACGGGACGGGAAAGTTGTAAATTGTTAAGTGAAAAGGTCAGCAATGCTTAAATTCTGAAAATAAGTATGTCACGTGACTCACTTATCAATGTGACAGGAATTGCTGTGAGCATCTTGATAATCAGAATATTATACGCATCACAAAAACTTTATAGACGATTATAGGTAATTATATGCAGTTACAGGTTTATTCATGTGCGTTTTGGGACTTTGCTTATATCTTCGGGGATACGGCTCGAAGATACTGCAACTTGGTATAGTAATTTGTACGCATGTGTACACTGAACATATGTATACATACTTACACATTTTTCTTCCCTCTATTACTTCCACTCTTATTCACACTATCTCTCGATCTCACTGTTGCGAACGCAAAAGTTACTCACTTTTGCGTAACCACAGAAGTAAAATATATTAAATTGATTATCATCATCGGTCATTTATTTTCCATGTTTATGAAGTTATACTTCTTTTGGTGCGATTGGGATAAATGATGAGAGTGAATTTTTACGATGCGCGCGCACACTGACAGATAAATGTGACAGTCTGAAGTTAGTTGCTACCGACAGAAAAAAGCAACACCCTGAAGTTAGTTGCGAACCTTTTTATTTGGAATTTTTGGAAAAGAAGAAGACAAAAGAAGTATAACTTCTTATGTGCGTACATGAGTACACACACTCTTTTATTATATTTACTTCCCTTTCAGAGTATATCATGTCATTAACTACCGTATCATTACTGTAAAAATCGTACGGAGTTTGATTTAAAAAACGCAACGGTATTTTTGAAATCGTGTTCCGAATTACACGTTTTTGCTAAAATACCTGTTTCGTGTTACTGTATCACTAAAGAAAACGTAACTCAATACTCTACATGCATATCTTCTCGCCCAGTCCGTTGTGCGGTAAGCAGAGAGTATTGAGTGTCACAACTCTTACAAACCTGTCTAGCTTCCTCCATATTTCACTCTTTTCCTACAAACCAGCCGGTTTGAATACATAAAACCACCCTCGGATAATACATAAGCGATTTGACCATGGAAGGTTACTCTAGGTATCCCTAGGTACATTCTACCAACTAATAGTAAAGGGCTGTATAGCAATTTCCCCGAGGGATCCGCCGCTTTGTTGCTGCTAAAATAAAAAATTCTGCTGCCGCTAAAATAAAAATTTCATGTACGGAAGATAAAAAGGCCGCTAGACTATAGACCTAATATCCCGTTTGTAGAACATTTATGGTGTTTAGAGGTTACGTCATAGAGTTGTTTATTACCATCAGGAGATCCGTGCACTATTTCGCTGATCGACTGACAAATATGTTTTTTTTATGTGAGAGACATAAAAAAACCGTATTTTCATAGTATGCCAATTTTGCTATAAAACAAAATGTAAACTTGACAAAAAAAACTAGACAGTAGATTAAAGCCATAATATTGTTTACTTCTTGAATATTAATTAATCGTGGCAAATGCCTCATGTCATAAACCTTATATGAAATAATATAATTTTCTATTCTATTGTTATAAGATCAGATACTTCAAATGTGTTTAAAAAAGATTACGCTATCTACACATACATATCTTCACGCCAAGTCTCTTGAGTTGGACATGGAGTGGTTCTCTTGGATATGGAGTGACAAATGCCACCATGTTGGTCCGGGCTCCTTTGTAGAATAGACCATCTGCCTTCCTTGCCAGGCAGCTCGTAAAAGGCGAGCATAGGCTCACTGTCACTAACACCGTGACATCTGACTATGTGATAGAGTTTAGCAGCGACTCGTCCGGGTTGGTACCACCGCCTTACCTATTCCTGCCGCCATAACGTCATGACGTGTTCCGGTTCGGAGGGTAAGGTAGGCCGATAAACTTACTTTTGCTCGAGGCCTAACATCCCGGTTTCAGGTTGGCAACGCACCATTACCAATATGGTATCTCTAGGCGGCGTGAATTTCTTAAAATCAGGAAATCCGTCTGCTTGTTTGCCTTCCAATATCATAAAAAAAAATTGATCGTGGAATGACTAACTGAGTCTCCCCGGGCACCTTTAACGAATATGGATATTCACATTGTATATCTGTTTTATCAATCTTTTCACATGAATTAACCGACGGAGCCCTTTCTCATTTTTATACTAACGCTTTATTTCTATCCCACACTTTCGCGTTACAAACTGTAACACCACTAATTTTCCATAGTTCTCTCGTATCGAACGCATTAATCCAACATTCATGTTTTTCTGTCACACCTAGCTCTTGCTTCCATGAAGTAGAGTTGGGATAAGCAACGTATTATGCAAAGTGAGTCTAACACCCTGACTCAAAATCACTATTTCTACAATACCATTATCTATTCCACTTCGAAAAATTCATTTTAGATCTAATTAAATGAATTTTCTTTACCCTAAGGTTGTCTTAAAAAATCGCTGCGAAAAGATAACAAAGACTATTTTTGTGTGCCTTGATTAAAAATTATTATATTTACGTGCCTATTACAAATATTGGTGTACAAGAAATGTGTATTTATTAGCATCCGCTCCGAAACAATCAGACATTTCTCTTTCAATTCAATTTCAATTTTCAAGTCTATTAGCCAGTACTAGCTTCGCACGGGTGGTCAAACTTCTATGTTATTATATATACAACCCTCCCTTTACCTCTTGAACCGCTCTATCTATTGAATAAACTGCATCGAAATCCGCTGAGTAGTTTTAAAATTAGCTATGTAATAATTCATGTGCAATAGGTTTTAATATTGTAGCACCATTTCCATTTCCAGTGCACCAATGCACTGGAAAGAGGTTTTGATCGTACAAGAGCTGAGCCGGCAGATGTTGTCCTGTCCTAATTATGAATGTTGATTTTTTTATATGAGTGACGCCTCTGTGGTCTAGCAGTCTGACTTTACTTCTTGAGGTCCCGGGTTCGATAGCCGGGTCGGGCAACAAAAAATATTAGAAACGTATATTCTCAATTTTCTAATAAAATTAACTTTGCCCGGAATTGGATATGTACCCGGTTGGCGATAGACTTGCAACCTATCACATTATGAGACTTAGTGTCTTCGGCTTGTCGTGAACCCTGGTTGTGCCTCTGCCTACCACTTCGGAGATATGGTCGTGCAGATACTTTTTTAAGATGGAACGAGTGGAGAACCTTTAGATATGAATATTATTAATGGGTAAACCGAGATTGGCCCTAAATTTTCTAAGCAAGATAATGAATATCATAAAAGCACAAATGTTGCAAGATTGTATGTCAGTTGGCACTGTGTAAAATGTTTTGGGCGATTGACCTTCACGCTCTACACACCTCATTATTTTAATTTCTTATTGAGATTGGACCTCAGTGTTAATTAACTGTTGCGTATCCATTGAAAGGTAATTTATAAAAGTAAAATGTGTACTTGATAGTTGAGTAGGCAGAATGTGTACTATTTTTCAATATTTAGTACTACTAGTCTTTTGAATATCTCGTAAACAGAGTGACAGTTATAGTAAAGGACTCATGTTGCTAAATGTGTAGTCGATCGATCGTCATGAGGACCTTTATAGATTAGATGGAGGAGAATTGAAACAAAGCATCTGTCTTACTAAAACTAATTGAAACGCTAGTTGGACATGCATTTACTAATCAGTATTTAAAATTTAATTTTCAACCAATAAAATATTAACGCGTAGCATCAACTGAATATCTTTTGGAAATTTTCCCCCCCAGGCAGCTCGTAAAAGGCGAGCGTAGGCTTACCGATACTAACACCCGTGCCATCCTAAAGTGATGGTAGAGTTTCGCAGCGACTCGCCCGGATTGGCCGCCATAACTTTAGTGCTTGCGATTAACATGTTTCAGTTCGGAGGGTAAGGTAGGCCGATAAACTTACTTTTGCTCGAGGCCTAACATCCCGGCCTCAGCTTGGCAACGCACCATTACCATCTTTGGTGTCTCGAAGCGGCGTGAATTTCTTACCATCAGGAAATCAATATGACGTTACCATTACTAAAATCAGACGTCTCATAATTGTTCAGATGTTTAAAATGTGAACCTCAAAATGAATTAATTGTATTTTACCAATTCTTTTAAAACAGATTACATAGTCTCCAATCATTAATCATTCAGCATCAATAGTATTATGTACTTTTTGCACTCTTAAATAGTCAAATTATTTTACAATTTACTTTATCTGCAAATCATATATGCAATCATATGATGAAAGAAATCATTTAAAAAATTACATTAACCATGCAAGCCATAAGATTTAAATCAGTAGCTTGCATACTTTTGTGGCCCTGGTAATAAGCAGTGAGATTACATACATCACGTTTCTCAACAGAATGGAAGCAATCAAGCTTAATTGGCACCTTGCTTGCTAATGTGTGTTTACATTAACTGTCCAGAAGGTTCTACGTCACTCAATTATGTCTATATGATTTGTGTGTGCCTGGTGCTATTTTTTATGGATCTTACTTCTTATTAGTGTTAAACGTTGAGACTCCTAAGAATTGCATAACTATGTACAAAAAATGTATGGTTTTCATTTTGGTGTCAGTTGATGGCAAGAATGGCAAATGTCTGTGATGCCAAAGTCGAGGGAAGCATGATAAAAAGTATATTCGAACGACGATTGGAGACTATTGATGAAATTAAAAAAAGTGCAGAAAGCTTATTATTTTTCAAATGATGAAACTTAACTAATTAATAGGCAATCTAAAAATAACTGACTGAAACAGATAAAGTTGTTTGCACATGTGTAAGTTGTAACAATAATTTATTGCTTTTTGCAATCAAAATATGTTGATGAATGAATAAATTAAACAAAAATATGTTGATGACTATAAAATTAGTCAAAATACGTTATGAAGATAAGCAGCAGACACAATTGTATATTTTAACATTTCCGTGTCGAGCAAAAACCGCCTGTTACATTGTTGGAAATAAAAAATGAATACGTCAAAGAATAAAAAGCTGAACAATACGCAGAGTATGTAATCCTAACATTAACATCGACGGAGTTGTCATGTCGATAATGTAGAATTTTACAACCTGACTGGTAATATCTCCAACCGACATAATTTTTAGTATGCAATTTGTGAATACTTTTGAACTTATTTTGTAGAAATACATGAAAAATATGGAGTAAAAAAAATTACTTTTCGAATTTCGAAGTCTACCAATTTGAACAGCATCACGAGTTTATTGTGATTAATATTATTGAACTAGTTTGAAAACTGATCTAACATATTTCTGCTCTCATAAAGACAGTGTCATGTTCCGGTTTCCGTCCTGGGTAAGGTAGCTGGTAGACTTGCACAATTGACCTGACTGGACTGTAACCCACCTGTAACTTTTTGTCTTCTATCATAGACGTGAGCTCGTACAGTGTCTTCTCACATAGAAATTGTTGCATGTTACTCCAATGTAAATTGTAAAATGTAAATTGAAACAATCTTTTTTATCTTTAGTTTCAAAGCCCTGATGACACTCTGCAAAGTGAAACCGGTTGGCTGGAGAGTAACAGAAAGTGTTAAATAAAGTGTATAGTGGATAAGCACAAGTGTTAACTACAAAAAAACGTGTGCATACGAGTGATGTTAAACCTGTGAGTCTTTTGCCAACTTTAGCAGATTGCATTTCTATTAATTTTATGAAACCTTAGACAAGACCTTACAATAAATTATTTTTGACTACAAAATACTGTAAGGCTTGATTTACACGTATCACTAATACATCACATTGCCGGGACAAAAGTGGCTTAAGCAGTGGTTATGTGTGAACAGTGGTGGTAATATTGTGGAACACTCACTAAACTAATTGTAAGTTATTGCTATCTTCTTTTTACGTAAGCATTAAAAAGAGGCGAAAAACTAAAAGTGCTGTTTGATTGGCCTGTACGCGACATTTCTACAGACATTAAATCTATTCCTCTTAAAACTTTAATTAAAATTCTTGATTAAAAACATTTTTTTGTTTTTTTTTTATTTTTGTTTCGTTTGAAATATAGCATGCGTCTAAAATAAGTTTAGTTTGTACGAAGCAGAATCACTACCAGTGTCGCTGCGGTTTTGTATTGTAGCTGTGCTAAGGTAGGTACTGACAAAATATGGATATAGTTCCATTTTTACCGACCTAAGAGTAAAAAAAAATGATAGGTCGCTGGTGGGTGCGTTGTGGATGCGATGTGATCGAGATGCGGTCGGATCACTCACGCGGCAGATAATGAAGGCAAAATGTGGTCTGTGTAAATTCTATTGTATGTTTTCAACACAAAATTGTAACCGATTACCGATTATATTGCTTTTGTGGTAAATGTGAAACAACGTAGTGTGAGAATGCTTCCTTCAATACTATAAAAAACTCTTCTGCCTCCGTTTGTAAATCTAATGAAAATAAACATTTCATTCGAGTCTCATTAACAAATAGACATTGAATAAATCTCATATTCGTGCTAAAATCCTCACCTTTACTGTCATAAGACTAAAGTAAGAGTAAAGTGAAGTTGATATTACAGTCCATATCACAATGCAATAAAGTCTGTAATACCAGTTTGAGCATTGGAAAACTTTAAGTTTTTTTTATTAATAAGACGGCATGAGTTTGGTAGTAATTAAGTTGAATCATGTGAACGTAACACCATCTACGGTGTGTATGTAACTGATAACGGTACTTTCGTAGAAAGGTACTATGTATTTTTTGTTACTTACCGAACTTTCTAAACTCATGCTAATGATTTAAAATTTTAAGTTCAGAAAGCATTTAATATTATTTATATTATAGTTTGAATGTCGAGATTTTGGATCTATTTTTTTATAAAGGTCATTGTCATTTGATAGGATAGCTTAGTATTTAAGTCATGCAAGAAGCTGAAATTCAAACCTCATTTGGCAAAGCAAGGCGCCGTTAACATCTTAGGTGCATATAGATGACGCGTATGTGTTACTTCATTTTTGTTTTCCTGTGTAAACTTTGTTAAATTTAATTGCCAGGTTTCCTGCCAAATATCTGATACATGGGACAAATTTTGTCCCAATTTTATACGATGATTATATGATCCAAGTGAGAGGTAACTTTAAGGGCTATTTTTGTAGACATGACGTAACAAATACGATTTTTAGTATGGGAACGTGGATCCCAAACAAATTAAATTTTAATATAGGTACTTACTTTATATTATAAATTTTTTTGTAAGTTCTTAAGCACAAACAATATTTCAAAAGTTTATTTGCGATCAGTACCTAATTACCTATGATCATTTATTTGTCATGTTAATATCTGTAAATGTTTTGTGCATGTAATGCCATGTCTACACGGATGTTATAACATGGTTAAACCTCATTTTATCCTCCGACATAGCAAAAGTGTGTTATGATATGCCGAGTGTGTGTGAGAGAGTGAGTTTTTGTATGTGTGTGTGTCAGGAGTTATGGATTTTTTTATTTTTATGCTATAACTATATACTGTGCTTCATTGTAAAAATCAAAGTAAATGTTTTGCAATAAAAATAAACTTTAATAATCATTACCGCCATTGAGAAATTTTCTAAATATCTTATAATGACAGCAATCTGTTGAAGTCTGATGCGTTAAGTATAGAACGTTCATGTAGAACTAATGCAATGGCATCAAAAACATAAATGTGAATATGGGAACCCCAGCCAAGTTTTATACAAATAGTAAAATTCGATTCAATTAGATTTTCTGAACACAATGATTAGGATCTGAATAAAATAATAAATTTTAGTTAAAAATTAATTAAAATTTATTATTTTTTATTAATTAAAAACAATAAATTCAAACAATAATTTCTTGCTTCTTAGTAGTATTTGCAGTTAAATAATGGTACCTACATATAATAATGATGGCTTTCTAAACTAAAAAGAATCATTATCGTTACAATGAGTTAAGATGTCATTTATTTTCAAAATTTGACTTATTACTATTTAACGTATAATAAAGGTTTAGTTTATTTAAATTAAAACGTATGAGGAACTGGACATGTTCGGACGGTTGACAAAAACATACATATAAAATATTTGAGTTTAATATTTACTTAAGACCACTTTTCTTTTTAGTGCTTTGGCTGGATACACTACTGTATGTTTTTATAAATTGTGAACCAGTACTATTTCATCACTTATAACAATCTAAAGAAATAGACAAATCAAATTGAAGTAGGTATATGTAATGTCAAAATAACAGCCTTTTTGATAAATGCAAATAAAAGTATAAGCAAGGTACTATAAACTAAAAAAAGTATCTTAACGCCCATGTCCCTGAAATGGTAGGCAGATGCACAACCCACGACTAGCCAAAGACACTAAGTCCCACAATGTGATTAGTCGCAAGCTTATCGCCAACCTGGCACATATCCAATCCCGGGTAACATTATTTTAATTAGAAAATGAATATGTTGTCTATTTTTTGTTGTTTGACACGGGTATCGAACCCGGGACCTCAAGAAGTCAAGTCCGACGCCGTACCGCTAGCGCCACAGAAGCGATAAACTATTAAATAAAATATTTTCTGACGATCTAAAAATTTTTTTGTTTTGACTTATCTCTATTACATGTGGTTCGACATAATATAAGTAGCCAATGTTACAATCGGTAAACTTCGTGGTTTTTCATCTCAAAATTTAGGGTCTCTAACAGGGTTTTAGCTCCATTTATGTATTGTATTCGACTGTCTTGTTGGTTAGGTGGTATGTTACATGTGTACCATAACCACTCGAGGTAAGCGTGCACGCCTAACATCAACGATCGACCCCGCGGTTTGTGTTCGATTCCAGACGGGGACAGACATATTTTGTGTAATGAACATCGAGATATCTGCATTTCTGAGTTTGGGTGAGTTAATAAATTTAATTTACGTGTTCGTTTTAAGTATTTCTAAGTTTCTATTAATATGTATTAATATTGTTGACTAACTTGTATAAACTTATAATAAATAAATAAAATATATTCTTGGATAAGTAACACTAATTGAATGTAACCCCAAACTAAGCGAGCTCATGTCGTGGATGTTAGTCAACGATTCTAATTCATAGAAATATTTAAATAGATATCAGAATAAATTTAGCAAATACCCAGACCAAAAATGCAGATATCTACATGTTTATCATGTGATCCCCGTCGGGAATCGAATCCGAGCGTGTACCTACCTGGGCCCCTTGCCCAACAAGGCAATCATATAATATGTTTACTTTGAGGTTAGATTCAATTTGGACATATTTGTACAGGTATAATTTTTTTTACTCGACGTTTAAGCCACTCCTTATCTTATTCTTATATATTTTTATCTTCTCCTGGTACTGAATCCCCTTCTAGTTGTACTCTATTAAAGTAAAAGGAATAGGAGAACGGCTACAGCCCAAGGTCTGCTGACTGCTGACTTACATTATTATCAAGACAACGGCCTATTTATAGATATTGTCGTTAGAAAGGCTTTGCGAAATTCTACCTTAAGTTAAGTAATGCCCTTAAGCTAATGCATTAAGTTGGTATCTGTCTGTTTGTTTATTTTGATCGTAGCACTTGAAATTTAATGTTTGTGATGATATGTTGTAATAATATGGACTTATTCGCTATACTAAATAATTTGTTTAAAATCGTTTATTGCATTATTCTTATAACATGTATAAAAAAGCCAAGACGACTTAATAACACTGTTTGTATCTCAATGTCTATAAAAATTTTAATGTTCTTTAATTTATTAGATTCAACTTTACCTCGAATAGCAAAATAAATATGCATAACAGCCTGCCCACGAGACCAAATACTAAAAATATTTCTAAATATTAATGCCTTAAAATTTATTTATAAATTAGAGGACTTTCATACAATACTAGCCTGTCATAAAAAAGTTATAAGCACATAAAATATCAATACATATTATAAAACAAAGTCCCCGCCGCATATGTCTGTCTGATCGCAATTTACTCGAAAAGTACTGAACGGATTTTCATTCGGTTTTCAACAATAGATAGAACAATTTTTGAGGAAGGTTTTAGTGTATAGTAAGTTTATGTTTTGTACAAACCAACGATATTAGTTCAAAATGTCGGCAAAAAATAAGCTTATCGGGAGCTTTCCTCGAAAATGCTGCCAAAACCTTTTGAGTTTTAACAAAACGATGTATGATGGGATTTTTCCTCTTCGATAGATCTCAAAAAATTAAGCGGTGGTATATGTCTATCTTTAAAGAATAACCCACAATAACGGTTTTTTGCGTTTACTTAAAACAGTAAAATGAAGGGTTATTTTAGAACATATTTTTAACAATACAGTATTAACCCTTAATCAAATAAATCTGTTAGATACGTTATGCGTGAAATTTAGATCAAAATTGCCTTTTACACTATCCGAAAAAAATTAACAACTAAGGAATGTCAATTAAACAAACAAGAGTTGGATAGATTTCAGTAGTTTCAGCTCAATTAGAGCTCAAGGTAATTACATGTTACGAATTACATTAACTTGACCAATAACAGATGGTTACCCCACAGTATACAATGTGATGTTTTGAAACTTGATCAACCTAAATGTGAGGATACTAAAAAATGAAAAAAAATCGTGGGCGTTAATAAAACATGCAAATAAATGTATGCAAATCAACATCTAGTTTTAAAGTTTCAGAGCAATTAATTAAATAAAACTTTAAAAGAACCTACTGCCTTATTCATAAAAAGTAATTAAATAACCTCCTAAACATTGCTTAACTAATAATTTGATTAAGCCTTAAACATTGTTTAAAAATTTGTTATTCATAAAGTACATTTAGACAATGCTTAGTTAAATACTGTTTAAACTTGGTAGGTTTGCGTATGCGTATTTCTTTTGCTAAAAGTGAATTAAACAATTGTCATCCATTGTCAACATCGTTGTTTCCATAGTGATTACCATATTCTCTTTGGTTTCCATGTTGTTTCTAACGGCCAATATTAATAATCAATCCTAATCTAAAACTCGCTGTCCAAGATTGATATTTTGATCCATTTTCACGTTATCGCTTGCCAATAATATATCTGTGCACAGGATAAATATGGGAATGAGGTATAGGATAGGTCGGCGGATACGCAGCTATCTAGATTGCTTGAAATCCATTAGATTGAGATTTATTATTAACATTGGCCGTAAATGGAGTGACGGACGTCTATGACCTCTTGCTAAATAGTATCTATTTATATTCCTTGTCTATAACTATCTACCTGCTAATGTACTGGACCTGGGCTATGTAACTTGTTGGCGTTTTTTAAACAATGTGATGTCAAAGTTCAGTACTACTAGTATTGTACTACAATAAAATTAAATTTATTAGAGTAAATAAAATTTGATGCACCATAATTGTTGCATCAAATTTTCATAATCATCAATTCATAAAAAATCATTTCATTTCATAATTCATAATCACAATAATTGAATAATCAAATAATTGAACTGATTCACTGAATTTCAAAAATAATAGATATTTTTAATGCATCTACATTGTTACTAAGCTAAATGTAAAATTATGTCATTTCTGTAATATTTCCCCCGTGTTGGTTCAAGTTCCTTTGTAGATTAGACCATCTCCCTTCCTGTTAGACAGCGCGTAAAAAGCGAGCACAGGCTTACCGTCACTAGCACCGTGACAACTGACTTTGAGGCTGAGTTTCGCAGCGACTCACCCGGATAGGTACCACTGCCTTGCGCTTGCTGTTGAATTGTTACGGTTCGGAGAACAAAGTAGCTAAACTTACTTTTGCTCGGGGCTTAACATCCCAGCCTCAGGTTGGAAACTCACCATTGCCACCTTTGGTGTCTCTAGGCGACGTGAAATTCTCATCATCAGAAAAACTATTCGTTTCTTCATAGGAGTAATTGGCCATCTCCATAATTTAACATATTATTATAGTCCTATATTGTTCCAAAATCCAACATATCCCGTCCAAATTTGTCCAAACTTCAACGAAATTAAAATATTTCAATGTGTATATTATAGAAAATTCATAAGAATACACAAATAAGCCATATTAAATGGCTATATGTTGCATTTTGTCATTGCACATAAAATCAGCTGTTTGAAATTTAGTCAGCCATTTTGTTGATTAAGGTTTTAAGCAAGGTTCCGAGGTTGTTTAAAGTGACATGTGTTTAAGAGTACATTTTAACAAATGATTAACTCTAAATAGCGTTTATGAATAAACATTTTTTTAAACATTATTATTGGGGGTCATTGGCCAGAAGCGTGCACGTCGCGATCCCTGCCAGTCCAT
>NJDC01005997.1:27835-53439 GCA_002245475.1 Calephelis virginiensis | reverse complement strand
CTATATATATGCTAATATTTAAACTTTTTTTAAGTTTTCCTGTTTCAAATTGTTATTTTGTTTTAATCAAATAAGAAATTTCTTAGTTATTTGTAATTATCTGCATTCATACATTTTATAGTTGACCTAGTTGATCGAGGGGTGGTTGGCGTTAGGGTACCCTCCTGACACAAAACAACCGTGAGGCTCCGGTTCCATTCCAGACAGGTCCAGGGATATTTAATTTTACTGCACCTTTAAGCAACTTTTTACAATATGACGTTTTCTCCAATTTATAAATCCATAAAATATAATCGATCGTCTCTGTGTTCCAGCGGTCCGGTGTCGGACTTGACTTCTTGAGGTCCCGGGTATCGAACCCGGGTTGGGCAACAAAAAATATTAGACATTGGTTATTTTCAGTTTTGTAATAAAAATAAGGTTGCTCGGGATTGGATATGTGCCCGTTTGGCGATAGGCTTGCCACCTATCACATTGTGCGACTTACTTAGGTACTTACTTACTTATAAATCTCCTTTAGTATTACTCTGTCTCAAACAATAAAATAAATATCTTGGTTTATCGAATAAACTAATTTATATGATAATGATTACAATGCATTTATGGTTACGAATACGTCTTAAAAGGACAGAGTCTTTACTATGAGTTTACGGCTTGTCAAGTTTACTATATTCGCGAACGTCTCTGTAAATTATTTGTATGAAAACTTTGAACAGCGCCTCTATTGGTAACTAAGAGAAACACATTTTTATACTAAAAGTGTTACAGATTTCGACACATAACTTACCGAATGTAATCTATACCAACTCATGGTAAAGGCCCAGAGTATGTACCTATTATTGATCAAAGACCGAGGTTCTAACATTGATTGAAGGCTGTTAAAATATTAACCGTTACCTTCGTAACCAAGTGTTGTAACTTCTACTTTATCTGTAGCTAACGACCCATTTACTAATCAACTAATAAATCGGTCTAACAATGTCTATTGTTTTATTTCTTAATTTAATACAGCGGGTACAGACAGGTAAATCATTTTTGTAAGAACCATACAATTTATAATTTTCAATCTCTTACAAGATTTGTTCATAATGTAACTATAAACGATTACGATCTTGATTGGAATTGTCTAGTTATCGAATTGTCTATTCGCTTCTACTGTGGCGATTTAATTGACTATTGAAAGAATAAAATTCAACTGAGTCTTGACTTGAATTCGGAACGGAACGGAACGGACGGAAAAGATCTCGTACACGAATTTAAGACGCAAGCACGCCGGTAATCACTACATAGTATAAAACAAAGTCACTTTTCACATCCCTATAAAAGCCCGGTAAATTTGAAAAAACCGATATGTTCGCATCACATTAGTCATTTTCAAAAAAACTGTCCCTTAGTCCTTTTGTATGCTTAAATCTTTAAAACTACGAAACGGATTTTGATGGCGTTTTTTTTTAAGACAAAGTGACTAATGAGGATGGATAATTTGCTGAGCTTTATGAATAGGTACAATTGCTGAAATTTTCGATGCTCTTGGAAAGACGCCCCAATTAATACTTAATTTAAAAATAAGTGCCAATGGTTTGCTATTTGTGGTCGAATATTTTTTAACCATCCATTATGTATATTATCTAACTCCGATGAACTAGTATCACTATATACTTAGTATAAAACAGAGTTGCTTATGTATGCTTAGATCTTTAAATCTACGCCACGGATTTTGATGCGAAGCGAACGAGTACACGGCTCTCTTGATACGAGTAGTAAAAGATAACTGTGACTTACAGGTTTTAAAGGTGCGTCGCTGCCCTGGTGCCGGGTTGTTAGGCCATTTATTGTGCAAGTCCTACCCAACAGACCAGAACACTGTCATTCTGGCGGCAGAAATAGGTAAGGCGGTAGATCCCTACCCGATTGAAAAGCTGCTAAACTGGTGAAAGACACCAGTGAGTAATGACTTATTTAACATTGACTTCCTTCCTACGAGCTGCCTGGCATAAAGAAGGCAGGTAGCCCATTCTACATAGGAGACTCAAACCAATAATGGTGATTTGAAACATACTTTCTCCCGCCACATACATTGAGAATTTTTTTAAGAAAATTTGTTTCGAAAATAATTCGAAAGCAGCAAATTCATATAAACTTGTTTCGAAAAAATTCGAATACTTACAGCGAATTCATACAAAACTATGGAGCCACGGACTACCACATACATTCGGAGTTTTTCCGTACGAAAATGGTCTGGATTTGTGTAAGATGCCATTTTGTTTCAAAATTTCGAAACGGGATTCCGTAATGAAATTTCGCATGCAGTTGCCACATATAAAAAATACATAAACTGTAATTAAACAAAATTTTCATTAAAAACAAATTAAAACCGTTCATTTTTTGAATGAGTTGTTTTTCTTATTTTGACTATGGCCGTAAATTACACCTCTAGAATCCTATTAATATTATAAATTCGAAAGTGTGTATGTTTGTTTGTTACTCTTTCACGCAAAAACTGCTGAACCGATTTGGCACACACTTAACCTGGATTAACACATAGGATAGTTTTAATTAACCAAGCGGACAACGCTGCGGGCAACAACCAGTTTTGAATAAATTAGAAAATAATTGTAAGGAATCTATTCTTTTATGCTAACTAGCCGTTGTCCACGGCTTTGCCACATATAAAAATTATTTAGCGTGACATAAAACTATCGCGATCCTTTCTTTCAAGTTTGACTAGTTTAGAGATTACATTTATTGATAACAGTAATTTTGGAGTTTGCTTAGAATGATGAAATCCTGACTCAGATACTTTTGTGCAGATACTCGTAAGTACGACAATAAGATTAAAAAGTATTTTTAGTAGGTAACCTTCTTTTCTGAGGAGAAACCTGGGCAATATAAAAGTCAGTTTCGTAGTGTGTTTTGTACATATACTTGAAAAAAAAAAAGAAATTTAAAACGGTAAATATTTTAATAACATAAACATTAAAAATAAGCACTCATTACTTACCTTTGCAGTTATATTTGATGACTTCTTCTAAATGTCACAAACACGTCTATGGAACTTGACTGTTTTTGAAAAAAATAATTGAAAAAAAGTACTATCACATTTTATAACCATTCGTCGTCGAGACAAAATCGAGACATAGTTTAGATATTAAAAAAAATTAAAAGTGTTACTAAATCAGATCTATTCAAAAGTGTTATTTTCTTCCTTTTTGTAAAAAAAAAGTTTGTTTTTTTTATTGTTTCTTTAATTTTAAGTAACTTATTTTTATGTTTAGATCACTTAGCACATTTAAAAAATAAACAGATAATTCACATGACACAACCGTTCTTATTTTTAATTAAATTAATAATTAAACACTGCTCAAAAGTACATAAAAATGGATATAATTGCATTGGAAAATATTATTATTAATATAATAGTTATATTTCCTCTATGGATTGTAGAGTTTTAAAACGAATGACAAAGGCTCTACAATCACGCAAGCGGCCGCGTGTAGAGTCGCTAGCGGTATAATAGAGGTTTATTTTTAAATAGTGATAGCGAGAGCGGCTTTAGTGACGTACAGAGAAAAATGAACGAGAAATTCTCAAGAAAATATAATAACAATGTTATTGTCTTTCTTTTGTTTGTTATTATACCTACCTGCTACGAATATTTTGATATCGCCTCTTTGGCCTAGTAGTCCGGTGATGGATGTCTTTATGAGGTGTCTGTTTCAATTCCTGTGTCAGCCAATGAAAAAAAGACGTGTTTTTTAATTTTCTATTAAAACCAGCTTTGCCAGGGATTGGCGACAGATTTGCTACCTATCATTTCGTTGGACATGGTATAGTATCTTTGCCAAGTCGTGGTTGCTCTGGTTGTACCTCTGCCTACCTCTTCAGGCGTGAAGATATTTACTTATTCACATTTTAAAGGCAAAATACATAATAGAATAAACATAGCTTCGTACATACCCATCTTCACTCTGGGTCTCTTGTGTGGTACATATATATGTATATATATTTGTAAGAGCTATCTCCAGCAGCAGAATTTGAGAAATACTTTGCTATGTGTATTAAATAAGCCAAAACACGAAAGGATAATGTTAGGAATTTTAGGAATTTCTACCAACTTTCTACTCCATCATCAGATCAGTCCCATTACCATAACAATTTAGCATTGTCATCCATTAACACATACATACAAAATTTCAGCTAAATCAGTAACAGAGAAGTGGATTAATTCTACTTGCAAGATACCACCCGTACATACATACATACGAAAAGTTTGTAGTTATTCAAATTGCGTATTGTATTAATAACTAACTGTCCCGGCGAACTTCGTTCCACCTGTTCAGTTTGTATTGGAAAAATTAAAATGCTGTTTTTCTTAGCAGCTTCCTCGCAGTTTTTCCTTTAGTTTTCTCTTAAACCTTTTCTCGACTTAAACAAATAATTAAAAACCTAAATTGTCTAAATTGGTTTAGTCGTTCTCAAGTATTAGCGGACTAACGAACAGCAATTATATATAAATAAATAAATATTCCTGGACAAGTCACACAAATTGAATCGAACCCCAAAGTAAGCAAATTATATGCTTGTGTTATGGGTGTTAGTCAACGATACTAGTACATAGAAATACTTAAATAGATACCAGGATAAATTTAATAAACATCCAGATCCTGTATATACTAAGCAACTTTTTTACATCCATCTTTATAATATTTGTGTGTACTTTATACTATTTTACTATGTTTTACTTTTCATAGTACCTAAGGGTTATTCAACAAAAAAAAAAAACAGATTTCCGATCTTGTTAGAAAGAGTATTCTTTTTTAAAAAGTAGGTAGCTTATATTTGAATTGTGATCTTTAAGTACCTTCAAAATAAAATTAAACATTAATTTATCTATATTTACATATCTTCTAGCCGACATATCAAACTTTGTAGGTACCGTTTGAAATTAATAAATACCGACTAAAGAGAGAAAAATTAAGAATTGTTTTTTCCACTTTTCCCATAATTTTCCCTGCTTTTCTCTTCATAAGAACCTTTTCGTGACAATAACCAACATAACAGAAAAATAATTAGTAAAATTTGTCCATCCGTTTAGATGTGATGCGAAGACCACGCTAATAGGGATCCATTTTTACATAGCTACTTATATGGATTAATCTGTTACATGTAATAAATCGGTGGAAAAGTGAATTCAGTAGATTTAAGGTATTTAAAAAAATAGGTACAGGTGACTAAAATCAGCATCAGAATGCATTTCTAGCATTTTAGAATTTTTGTCCGTCTGCCTGTTTGTTTATCCGTATGTCAGTCTCCTAATCGCCATAGTTACTGAACCGATTGTAAGGAAACTTGGCAATTTGTGTTCCAAGGAAGTTTATAGATATCTTTTTATCCAACTCACGAAAGGGGTTTCCGCGGCTAAAAATCAAAATATAAATTATGATATATTTCATAGTCCCATTTTGTTGATTCCTTTTGTTTTATAGTACGTGATTAACACAAAATTGGCTCGTGTTTTTTAAACTACTCGAAAAAAAGAAGAGGTTCTTAATTCGACTGACTGTATGTTTGTTACGCGATTGCTCGGTCAATAGCCAACTGATTTTATGTTTATTTTTTGGAAAGATGATTTGGAAGTGGTCCCATATTAGTTTCATCATGACCTGCCTAGTGGTTTTAGGTTATACCTTATAGCGCATACATTTTTTACTTATCTTCACGACCTCAACATTGATGAATAATGAGGTCTATTCTACACCAGAGAACCAGCTCAACGTGGTAATCTAAATTGTAAAATTTAACTTTTCATTGAAACACAAATTAAAATAATTTTGTAAAAATAATTTACATACATACATACACATCTTCACGCCAAGTCCCTTACGGGGTAGGCAGAGAGTATCGAGTGCCAGACCTGACGATTCTGACAAACCTGTCTTGCTTCCTTCACATTCATAACCCTTTTTATACAAAGACGCCGGTTTCGGAGACTCTTGACACAACCCTCGGATAATATCCGATTGATCTGATCGAGAAATGTCAGCCTTGGTCTCCCCGGGTACCTACATCCATCCACATTCGCATTATATATCTGCTTTGTCAATCTTTCATCTGTCATTTTTTCCACATGACCGAACCAGCGGAGCATGCCCTTTCGTATTTTAACACCAACACTTTCTTTCAATTCCACTCTTTCTTGGATTTCACAGTTACGAATGCGGTCAGCGAGCGTTACACCACATATTTTCCGTAGTGCTCTCATTATATTATAAATAATTTGTTTTTCTTACTTCGACCATGGCCTCGTGTCGCACCTCTAGAATTGCGAAAAAATTAGAAAATAATTGTAACTTATCCGCGTTACCCTGTTACCACTGTTAACAGGGTAACGCGCGCTATTTAACTACCTAACTGTTACCCGCGGCTTCGCTAGCTGATTAAATTTTTTTAGTTCAGAAAAAAACAGAAAGAAGATTTGGGTTTTCCATTTTTCTATTAAAAAAACGTTGCTCGGAATTGGATATGTGCCCGGTTGGCAATAGGCTTGCCACCTATCACATTGTGGGACTTAGTGTTTTCGGCTAGTCGTGGGTGCCCTGGTTGTGCCTCTGCCTACCTTTTCGAGGATCTGGGCATAAAGATACTTCTTTTTTACTTTTTTTTTAGTTCAGAATAAAACTATTTCTTTCGTTACTTTAAAGTTTAACCAAATTATATATAATTAATTGCAGTAGTTTTGGAGTTTGTCTTATATGATAATATCCTGATAGATTCTAATATATAAAATTCTCGTGTCACGGTGTGCGTGATTGAAAAAAAAAGTATCTTCAGGCCCATATCCCCGAAGAGGTAGGCAGAGGTACAACCAAGGTACACAAGTCCCACAATGTGATAGGTGGCAAGCCTAAGGCCAACCGGGCACATTTCCAATCCCGACCAACATTTTTTTATTAATTAGAAAATTGGAAAAATCCAATTTTCTTTTTGTTGGTCGACCCGAGATTCGAACCCGGGACCTCATGCAGTCAAGTACAACACCCGGACCGCTAGACCACAGAGACGAGGTGTGCGTGATTGAAATTCTCCGAAACGGCTTGACCGATTCTCATGAAATTTTGTGAGAATATTGAGTAGGTCTGAGAATCGGCCAACATCTATTTTTCAAACACCTAAGTGATAAGAGCGACTTACAGCAATTTCAATTTACTAAAATCGCATTAAAAATATAGCAGAACAACGTCTGCCCGATCAGCTAGTTTTTATATATGTAGCATGTACGCCAATAAGATCAATTAATAGTTAAGGCGCCATGTATGGTAAAATACGTCAGCAATATATTGTTTTTTTTTATACAATGCAATTATGGATCTTGGCGACAAAAATACACAAGATTAACATTAATATGCTTTATAAGACTAGTGTTCCCAAAACACGATTCATTTCACTTTGCTCGATAGAAAAAAATCAAAAAGTTAACCCTTTTTTGAAACTAAAACCCAACTGTCTACTTCAATTATGAAAATATCGACACCAGATTTAACATAAACATAGATAAGTATTATACCTAAAAGGTAACTGTTTTAGTTTTTATATTTTTCAAATTACTTTTATAGTGTCAAAAATAGTGATTTGGCGCTTAAGACATTTACTTTTGAGCGCAATATTTCATAGTAATCATGGAACGAGGGAGTGCGCTGATTGGCTCTTCTGGCTGACTAACGGCCAATGTTAAGTATGTATCTCAATCTAATGGATTTCAAGCAATCTAGAAAGCTGTGTATCCGGCGGCCTATCCCATACCTAATTGCCATATTTATCCTGACCACGGATATGTAATTGGCAAGCGATAACATAAAAAACAGCAAGTTTTGGATTAGGATTAATTATTAATATTGGCCGTAAGTATGGGGCCTTAATCTATCATTATGTCAATATTTTGTATGGAAAATATCAACTTAATAACGGAGTAAAGAAAATTGATGTTTTTTTATGATTGGAAGAAAACAAACAGGCTCATTTGCTGATGAAGAAATTGACGTCGCCTATAGACACCAAAGGTGGTAATGGTGTGTTGCCAACCTGAGGCCGGGATGTTAGACCTCGAGAAAAGTAAGTTTATCGGCTTCCTTACCCTCCGAACTGGAACACGTTAAGGGCAAACACTGACGTCATAGCTGCAACATTTTTCTGAGTGCGGCCATAATAGTAAATTTTATTAACTAACTTTTAAAAAGTCGGTTACATGTTAGACGCCGTTTTTTATGTACCTTACTTGGTTTTTCTGTCACTTACCAACCGATTTTTTATCATTC
This sequence comes from Calephelis virginiensis, assembly GCA_002245475.1. Taxonomy (NCBI): domain Eukaryota; kingdom Metazoa; phylum Arthropoda; class Insecta; order Lepidoptera; family Riodinidae; genus Calephelis; species Calephelis virginiensis. The sequence continues at coordinate 45,127 of NJDC01005997.1, read as the reverse complement.
AGATTAATTATAAATGGAAAACATTGTCATAAAGTGTAATTCTGATGACGGAATTTCAGGGAAATTGAAGAAAAATATGCATTTTTTAGGCACTTAAACGCCAAAATTGAGGTCGTTTTTAATAGTTTTACTGCATTTTAATTATTGCTTAACATTTAAATGCTAACTTTAACGCGATACCGCTAACGTGATATTAAATGTTAACGCGTTTAAAGAAACGATAATAAGTAACGCTGGTAGTTTTACCAGTAAAATAAAAGAATTTAGCGTAAAAGTATTGTAAAAGACCTTTCGCCGGAAGCCGTTTGGATTACGGAATAAAAAGTAGTCTATGTCATTCACCAGCTTCCTATATTTTTCAACACTCCAAACACCAAAAAAGGAGAAAGTTCCTAAAACACACGTCTTTTTTTATTTAGTTTGTTTGTTACCCGATTACTCGGCCAATAAAAAATTTTGATGAATATTTTTGGAAAGATAGGTCATGATTCCGAGAAGGTCCCATATTTTTATTATGATCTGGCTACCGTTTTTGAGTTATACTTAACGATGCAATTTTTTTTTATGTAGACGAACTCATCAGTAATGATGATAAAGTCATCACTCACCTAATAGGTCTTACACTCCTAGTAGGACGTTCATTTTTTTTGGGACTATTACGGAAGCATTTGGTCTCTTGTGAAAAAAATATTATCAAATTACGACGAGATAAATAAGCTGACGGTTTTTATAGTTTTACGTGTGTGTATATATATATACATATCTTCACGTTAAGTCCTTTACAGGGTAGGCAGAGAGTTTCGAGTGCCTAACCACACGATCCTGGAAACCTCTCTGGCTTCCTTCACATTAGTTACCCTTTTCGTACAAACACGCCGATTTCGGAGACTCTTGACACCACCCTCGGATAATATCCAAGTTATCTGATCGTGGAATGTCAACCTCGGTCTCCCCGATACCTACATCCATCCACATTCGCATTGTATAATAAATAAATAAATTATAAATATCCCTGGACAAGTAACACAAATTGAATCTAACCTCAAAATAAGCAAGTTATAGTATGCTTGTGTTATGGGTGTTAGTCAACGATACTAATACATAGAAATACTTATATAGATACCAGAATAAATTTAATAAACACACAGACCCAGAAATGCAGACTTTTAAATGTTCATCACACAAATGCCTGCCCCTGTCAGGAATCGAACCCAAGCCTCGCTGTGGATCAGTGTGGTTAGGCGTGTACGCTAGCCACTCGACCAATGAGGCGGTCATCTGTCAATTGTCTGTCTGTTAATCTTTTATCTGTTATTCGTTCCACATGGCCAAACCAGCGGAGTATGTCCTTTCGCATTTAACAGTCAACACTTTCTTCCATTCTTTTGTAGTTTGACATTTGCATCTTAATTGCATAATTGATATGCAAAAAAAAGTTACTTTCTTCTTCGCCTCTATGGTCGACCGATCAATAAGTATCCTACATTATCCCTAATGAACATAATATATATTTAATACTAACCAAATACAAATGTCAAACCGTGTAAAGTCGGGACATGTGGCTAATATACAAAAAAGACGCAGTAAGATAGTATTTGTTCCTGTACAATGTTAAAGCTAAAACAGGTATACCGCAGGTCTAAGCTCAGTCTTGTAACATTGGTCATAATGTATTTTGTATAGGGTTGCCTGGAAGAGATCGCTGGTTTGGCGAAAGGGCCGCCTTTGTCTATCTCATAGTTTAAGTTTTATTTGATATGTTTGTAACTTATTTGTATTTGGTGCTCAATAAAAAGTTACTGTATTGTATTGAACCGGGCACATATTCAATTCCGGGTATGTTGTTTTTATTAGTAAGTTGATACGGGGACCGAACCCGGACCTCATGAAGTCTAACCGGACCGCTTGTCTAAAAACACGATTGTACTTGTAATTTAAAAAATAAACATTACTTACCTTTGCGGTTAACTTAGATGACTTTTCTTAATGTCACAAACACGTGTATGGAACTTAAGTGTTTTTTAACAAAGTACATTAATTTATTTCACTTAACACTTTAAAAAAATAACTAAATAATTCACATAACTTAATAGTTTTTTTTTAATAAATTAACAGTCAGTTTAAAACTTCTCAAAAATACACAGAAATATTTTTACATTTTTCAATAGTTTAAGTAAATGAGATATAATTGCGTTGGGAAATATTAGTAGTAATGTAATAGTTATACTTTCACTATGGATTGTAACGTTTTTAAACGAATGACAAAGGCTCTACAATCACGCAAGCGGCACTAGAGCGGCTTTAGTGACGTATAGGATAAATAAATGAGAAATTCTCAAGAAAATTTAAACACAATGGTATTGTCTTTCTTTTGTTTATTATTATTGCTGCTACGAATGTTTTGATATCAACTCTGTGATCTGGTGGTCCCGTCTTAGATATGACATCATCGGTGCTGGGTTCGATTCTCGCGTCGGTTAGTGAAAAGAGAAATGTGCGTTTTTAATTTCCTATTAAAAATAACGTTGCCCGGGATTGTCCGGTTGGCGATAGGTTTGCTATCTATCATATTTTGAGATATAATATCCACGGATAGTCGTGGGTGCCCTGGTTACACCTATGCTTATCTTTTCGGGGATTCGGATAAAGATATTTACTTAACAATATTTTTATAAGCAAAATAGGTAATATAATAAACATACACACATAGGTACACATTTTAACCGCACGTCACTAGGTTGGTTAGCAAATATATTTTTTTACAAAAATCATACATAGATTTGTAAGGGCTAGTTCTATATCAAATAAGCCAAAACACGAATGGACAATGTTGGTGATTTTAGAATTCCTGTGGCCACTTTTCTGTTCCATCATCAGATCAGCTCTATTATCATAATATTTTAAGCGACTTCGAATAAAAGGAGGAGGTTTACATCAGGCCGCTATTTTTTTATACACCGATATCTTCAAAGTTTCTGAACCCAATTGGTCCCATAAAAAATTGTTTCATGCAGGGCCATTTTTTTTTATTTTATGAACATTTTTTTTATTTTCTTACACCTATCCCGATGTTTATTTTTATTAAATTAAAGCATATCAACAATTAACTAAAAAGTATTAAATAAAATTAACTAGGTTAAAAACACCGACTTCAAAACTAAAAAGCAAATAATAATAAAGATTTTATATTTATTATACAGTACCTATTATTTATATGTATTATGGAAGCGAGAGTTGGGTATGTCAGAAAGAGCATGAAAGTAGGATAAATGCGGTCGAAATGAGAGCACTACGGAAAATCTGTGGTGTAACGCTCGCTGACCGCATTCGTAACAGTGAGATCCGAGAAAGAGTGGGATTGAAAGAAAGTGTTGGTGTTAAAATGCGAAAGGGCATGCTCCGCTGGTTCGGTCATGTGGAAAGAATGACAGATGAAAGATTGACAAAGCAGATATACAGTGCGAATGTGGATGAATGTAGGTACCCGGGGAGACCAAGGCTGACATTTCACGATCAGATCAATCGGATATTATCCGAGGGTGGTGTCAAGAGTCTCCGAAACCGGCGTGTTTGTATGAAAAGGGTTATGAATGTGAAGGAAGCAAGACAGGTTTGTCAGGATCGTGAGGTCTGAAACTCGATACTCTCTGCCTACCCCGTAAGGGACTTGGCGTGAAGATATGTATGTATGTGTATGTATGTATTATGTACTAATAGGTCTGAAGTCGGTGCTAAGTCAATTTATTACTTAGTTATAACATAATTATTAGTTAAAGGCTTGGCACCGACTTAAAATATCCACCGCCTTACCTATTCCTGTCGCCATAATGACTCGGTCATGTTCCAGTAAAGAGGGTAGGGTATTTATATAATATAGAATTTAGCACCCTGGCCGCAGGACAGCGACGCACCTGTAACATCTATAGGCCATGCCTATAGGTCATGGTTATCTCTTACCATCAGGAGACCCGTATGCTTGTTTGCTGAACTATCACATGGAAAACTTAAGGCTATGGAGTAACGGCATTTAATATTCTAGCAACCTAGAAGCACAGCTCTACGATGCAATGGCAACGAAGACCTCTTTTCTGCCCGGCGCCCAACGCCGATCGGCGAGCCTCAACCCTACCAAACAACCCACTCAGTAGTCAGAACGCAGCACCAAGTTGAGAATAAGTTTCCTGAGAGACGTCTGACTGCTGACGTTGTAGGTAACTGTACAATCCAATAAAAATAATGACGTCTTGAGCTGAACTTTGTGGTCACTCACAAAGTTCAATGAAGTTGTAAAACCCGCAAGGTTAACAACACGTTAGTCATTAAAAAACTCTCAATTATTAGAATTCTATATTTGTTATCGTCGGCACTTGGTGGAATTCCTTTGTATACACACTTTTCTTAGGTAAACGCTTGTACTTTTCCACAATACAATTTATTTAATACTATATGTAAGTTACAACCAAATAGGTACCGAACGTTGAAATAAAATAGACTTTTTTATCTTTGGTTAGAAAGCCCTGATGATGCTGTGAAAACTGTAACCAGTTGCCTATAGCGTGACCTAAAGTATTGAATAAAGTTTATAGTGGAAAAGTACAAGCGTTCACCTCAAAAAAATGTTTGTCAATTTTATTATTATCTGTCTTTCGCACTGGCAGGTACAAAATACCTGCAAATGCAACGCGTGAATAAGCGGAAGATTCGCTTTAAGGTCAAGTAGTGTCTTCACTATTTGTCTAAAAATCTTATTCTCAACCAAATATAGCTAGTAATTGTTTTTTTTTAATAACCAACATATTATTGACCTTGCGGGTTTTGTACATGTCATGTAACACTACGGATCCTACGTCTGTACGAATGGAAGGATATTCGCGATTTGATCAATATTTTTTAGAAAAATAGCAAATGGTTCCGAAATTGTCCGTCAGTCGGTGTCGGTTATACATAAAAATTATGCATTAATCTTTCGGACAAAAAGAAACATCAAAATTGATTGGCTATTTAGGAAGTAATCGTGTAACAAACATAAAAAAAAGAGTAGATTTAAGAACCTCCTTCTTTTTTGGAGCCGACTAAAAAAGCATGACGTAAGCGTATAAGCGGGTCGTTTAGTCGCCTCGGAATGATAACTTACCTTTTCAAAAATAATCGTCAAAATCGGTCCGTAATTGCCCGAGTGAAAGTGTATCGTGTTCAAACATACAAAAAAACATACAGTCGAATTGAGAGCCCCTTTTTTAGAATTGATTAATAATAAGGTGTTTTCCTAAGAGGAGCAACCCACCACCTGCCATGGCCCTTCCAACCTTTTTGGTTTAACGGGCCGACCTAAGAAGAGCAGTCTAACATCCACGAATAGATAAGTTGCAAATAATACTGACAAAGATCTGACCTCAAAGTCTGAACTCACAGGCCTTAATTAAGCGCCGTAATACTACAAAAAACCGAGTTTGCTGAACCGAAACACCGATCAAAAGAATCTAAAATCGCTGATTTGGCGATAGGACTACTTTTGTATCTCACTTGGTTTTTAAGTTATATGTTTATTTTATTTTATATTATTTATGTATTTGGTGAACAATAAAGAGTCAAACATTAACAGTTTTTTCACAATTTTGACACTTTTTTTATTTTCAATTTTATTTAATTATTATTATTATTCAAATTGTTATGTAACATAATTTGAACAGGCTTTAACAATATTTAATTTGTGATTTATTACTAATTGGAATATGATGTTAGTAGCTAATTAATTTTAAACATGTACAAGTTATAATTAATAATGTGGATAATGACATGGAACTTTGTTGTCTGAAACAAAGAATTCATTCATTCATTATTCATTTATTTATTTATTTTACCCTACTATATCGTCTGAGTACACTAAAAATTGAATATTTTTCACGATTTTTTGGGACTCCATCATCAAATCCAGACTAGGTAGCAATAAATGGCTTCGGAAGTACCTTCTTTCAAACAAAAAGTTTTTTTAAAATGTTGTTTTCATTAACAAATCAATGACATATGCATATAAAAATACATGAGACGAATCTACAACCTCCTCCTTTTTGGATGTCGGTTAAAAACAGTTTCACTGTGTTAACACACTGAGGACATTCACCTTTCCAAATGCGGATATTTAAACCCATTGTATGTACACTTCACTGGAAAAATAAAGCATAGTATTATTGTACATTGTTCGTTGTTTCTGCTTACACCATAATATTGTTACTAACTAGCCGACCCGATGAACTTCGTCCCCTTTACAATTGATACTCATTGCCTAATTTTGCAGGACTTGGTGTGAAGAAATGTAATATGTTCTTTCCTGTATTAGCCTATGTACGCTTAGTATGACCATCCACCTCCCTGACAGCTCGAATGAATGGCGATTAAGAGGCGAATACTAGTTAGTGCTGTTCAGTAACTAGTCCGGGTAGGGATCTACCATGTTCCGGTCCGAAGGGTAGCGTAACTGTTAGACCTGCACAATAGGCCTAACATCCCGGCCACAGGACAAGGACGCACCTATAACATCTTTGATGTATCCCTACTATCAGGAGCGTCGTGTGCCTGTTCTCTGACGTCCTACATAAAAAAACAAACTAACTAGCCTTCACTGCGAGCTTCATCACCCCGGCACACGATACTCTCTGCTAAACTTGCTGGAGGATTTGGTGCGAAAATATTTATGTTCCTTCCCTTGTTGGCCTGGGTCCGCTGAGTATAACTATCTGCCTCTCTGACAAGCAGCTCGTAAGAGACGAATACTGGTTAAATATGTCATTAACTAGACCACTGGTAGTAGAGTGCTGAGTAGGAACTTGCCTTACCTGTTCCTGCTCTCATAATGACTATGTCATGTTCCGGTTCGGAGGGTAAGGTAAGTGGTGTAGGCGTGCACAATAGGCCTAACATCATGTCTACGGGACTGCGAAGCATATATACCATCTATAGCCACGGTAAGAGATAATCTTGCCATCAATTGAGCTAGGTTCTGGTTCGTTGAACTTTTATATAAAAAATAAAAATAGTATTACTATAAGCTCTTAAAACAATATTATTTCAATAATGTTAATTTTCATAGGAGAAAGACAACCTTATGACGTGTGTCATAAAGTTTCTTATATATGTGGACAATTAGCAACATAGAAATAATACAGCTATAAGCGTTCATGGTAGAACCCCAGTCAAATGTTTCACTGCATTTCGGATTTAAGATTGAATTTTTGACTGAGCGTTGTTAGTCTGTGATTTCTAAATTAAAAAAACTTACGGCTTGGAAAACTACGATATACTATAAAACAAAAAAAGAACGAATGAATTAATGGATGAATGAATAAATTGGACAACGCGTTAATGAACTATAGCCCAATTAATATTTTGACTTTAAAGTGCATGTAATCTTCCCAGAACATTAAATACTTACCTACCTGCCGATTTCTTTGCGACCAGGGCCCTTACCATGAATTTACGGTCTGTAAAGTTTACTATACTCACTACCGTCTCTGTCAATTGTTTGTATGAAAACATTAACCAGCGCCTCTATCGGTAACTAAGAGAAACACATTTTTAGACCAAAAGAAACACAAGTACTCACAAGTACCTAACTCACCGAAAGTAATCTATGCTAACTTATGATGAAGGCCTTGTTCAGTAAATTCGCTGTGGTTCGTGGAATCCATTTAATATGTTCAATGTACAGAATTCACACTTCTACATTTTTGTTATAAATATGGACGCAAAATTAATACCTACTTGTACCTATTAATAAGTATAAGCTTTATATTTTAAATGTCCTTTATCTTCGCATAAGTGTAAGACAAAAGAACATTCAGACTAAACTCATGCATAATATATATGTAAGAATATTAAATAGTTTCACCTTAGGAGTGACATTCAGAATATTTATTTTAGGTTTGTTGAAGTATTCTTTTAAAGAAAAATATGCAAACGCTTAGCTTTGACGTATTGATGTGACGACCCCATTTATTGGATGTAGTGGTTATAAGGATAGGACAGCTGATGAACTTACAGAAACAAATTAGCATCCTTATTTCAAATTAGCACACCACTAACATGTTAACTACTAGTCGACCCGACGATCGCTTGACATTAACACCTACTGAAAGTTACCATAAGATAGGATATCTAATAATATATAATCTACACGATATAACAATATACCCAATCAGTATAGGAAAAATTTAAGTGATGTTTTCCTAGTTTAAAACTTTCCTTGTGTTTCTCTTTATAAGAACGTTCTCCTGTTAATACACAACATAACAAAAGAAGAATTAATCAAATTTTGTTTGTTCATTTGTTCAGGCGTGATGCGATGAACACGCGAAGTAGGGATTGACCTTTATATATAAAGATTAGACGACATGCATTCGTACTTCAAAGAAATCCATTTCATCCAATCAATCAGTAGTCCACAAACAGTATTATTATTATTTTCTTTTGATTAATATTCTTTCTTATTTTATACGATTAAACAATCATTGACGTATTTAAAATATAAACAAAAAAAAACAGATTTTCTTTTGTCTTCATTCTGTTGGTACTAAGGTATGCTGGAAAAGAATGTTAAACGAATAACTCTCTCCTTTTTTATAACATATTTTACTAACACGGTGTACAAAAAACTTTAAATCTATACATAAAGTAGTAATAAAACAAAATCTAAATATTAAAATTTAAAATCTATAATTTCATATTTTATACAGGATACAGAAATCAAAACGTGGGTTATATTAATATTTGTATGTTTGCGAGTTCGTCTATTCAGTTTTCACGTAAAAGCTACTGAGATTATTTTTATCAAATTTTGTGTGGTAGTCATAACAGCCCGGGGAAAATCCGTCAATAACCACTAAAAGCCACTTCAACGCATGTACAAATTCACGACCAAAAGCTATTAAATAAATAAAATGGTACAAGGAAATCATAATATTTTGATTTCCTTGTACCATTTTATTTATATTATTAATAACATACGAGTATTTTATATAGACACACAAAAGGAGAGCTTATTCCATTGAGATATTTGTCTTTTATCTAAAGCAGCTGTACACAATGTCGTTGGTATCATCTGGTATTAGTTTAATTTTAAACTATTCTAAATTTTGCATTGATTATAAAGTAGAAATGCGCTAATTAGGTCTGAGGTGTACAAAGCTGTTATTGTAAATCAACGTATTAAGAATATCACTATCAACTACCACGGAAACCTAAAAAACATCTGTGTAATCGCCGCTGTGGTCTAGTGGTACAGGTTTTAGATTTGACTTCATGATGTCCCGAGTTCGATTCCCAAGTCTATTAGTCTATAGTCTCTTATTGCCCATAAAAAAGAAAATGTGTTTTTCCTAATTTTCTAATTAGAAAATGTTGCCTGTGATTGGATGTGAGCCTGGTTGGTGATAGTCTTGCCATCTATCACATTGTGGGACTTAGTGTCTTCGGCTAGTCATGGGCGTCCTGGTTGTGACTCTGCCTACCTCTTCGGTGATATGGACGTAAAGATACTTTAAAGACATTACTTATTTTTTGCAGCTCCCGTCTCTATGGCTATCACATAAATTCACTTGAAATTATCAAAACCGCAAGGTTAGCAACATAATATTATTAGCCATTTAAAAAAAAGAATTTAGCACACATGGCCATACAAAGACTTTCACTTTTGCAGCCCTTTAAAAAGGTTAAAGGTACACTATGAGGGAAAAGCTTCGGATTGTAGAGTGACGTATCCACCTCTTTTGTCAAAACAAGTTATAGTCGTGTTGAGAAAAACAGTTTGTAATATATGATTTTAAACTTAAATCGTCGCGTATCAACGGTGACCATGGCCTATGCAACTTGGCCGAAATATTGACAAATAAAATAAAAATATATCGTGAGTATCCCATATAAATAATTAAAAATATTAGTTTATAGTAATTTTTTGTTTCAGATAAATCAACCTTGCAACAAATTAATACAAGATACAAGATAAACGAACACAAGCCAAATTAGTCTCAAGACAGCAATTTTAAAATCTTGGGTCTCGTGGAGTTTGTTTCATAGTGGCAGACAAGTTATGGTCCTGATTGTGTGGGAGTTTTGTTTGCCGTTTTTTTCTTTTGACTGGCTAGGTTTGGAAAAGGTTAGAATTTACTAATGTAGAAGATAAGGTTCAATTTACTAACATTTTAAAATTGTTCATAATTAATTATTTAATATATAAAAATAAATGTTAAAATTTTGCATGAAATGTAATTATTTTTTATAAACATAAAGAAAATGGGATTTTTCCAATTTTCTAATTAAAAAAAAATGTTGGTCGGGATTGGAAATGTGCCCGGTTGGCGATAGGCTTGCCACCTATCACATTGTGGGACTTAGTGTCTTCGGCTAGTCGTGGGTGCCTTGGTTGTACCTCTGCCTACCTTCGTGGATATGGGCGTGAAGATACTTTTTTTTATTACAATATTTGTACACTACCATGTGGTGGTAAAATGTGTTGGAATGCTTTAATTTTGTAACATCTTTTAATACACATATTCCGCAAATAAAATTCATTTCATTTCATAACTAGATGCCCGCCCTCGCTTCGCTTCGGTTATTCATGAATAAAAATCCTACTAATATTATAAATGAGAAAGTTTGCGAGTATGTCCGGGGGAAGGGGGGAATGCAGTAAGCGCACATGTCTTTGCTACGCTTCAACGATATTTAATTTTGAGCCCGGAGATTTTAACTTTTTGGTAACTCATTAGTTGTTATTTTTTTTCTGATAGTGTAAATGGCAATTTTGATTTAAATTAGGCGCATAACGTATCTAATAGATTTATTTGATTAAGGGTTAATACTGTATTGTTAAAAATGTGTTCTTAAGTAACTCTTCATTTTACTGTTTTAAGTAAACGCAAAAAACGGTTATTGTGGGTTATTCTTTAAGGATAGACATATTCCACCGCTTACTTTTTTTGAGATCTATCGAAGAGGCAAAATCCCACTATACATTGTTTTGTTAAAACTCAAAAGGTTTTGGCAGCGTTTTCGAGGAAAGCTCCCGATCGGCTTATTTTTTGCCGACATATTGAACTAATATCATTGTAACATCGTTGGTTTGTATAAAACATAAATTTTGCTATACACTAAAACCTTCCTCAAGAATTGTTCTGTCTATTGTTAAAAACCAAATGAAAATCCGTTCAGTACTTTTCGAGTATATCGCGAACAGACAGACAGACAGACGGGACTTTGTTTTATAATATGTATTGATAACTACTACGGTGTAACTCTTAACGTGAACGTTAGTTTGTACATTGACTTACGTCATATAAAACTAACTAGCCAGTAAATGCAGACACTATCAATTAGCAACACATTACCAGGGCGACATAAGTAATAATATATTAATTCATTCAAGTGTAACTTAGCCGCTGTTGAGTATGTGTGCCAAGGAATGGTAAACACATGCTTTTGTTGCACACATGTTAATCTCATTTAAAACAATAGCCATTTTCGATACACACTTCCCCAACTCTTAAGTTACACGATGTAAGGTCGCCTCGTTGGTCGAGTGGCTAGCGTACACGCCTAACTACACCGACTAACCGCGAGGCTCGGGTTCGATTCCCGACGAGGGCAGGCATTTGTGTGATTAACATTTAGATGTCTACATTTCCAGGTCTGGTGTTTCTTAAATTTATTATAGTATATATTTGAGTATTTATATGTATTTAAGTATAGTTGACTAACACCCATAACATAAGCATATAACTTGCTTACTTTAGGGTTTAAGATTCAATTTAGATTCAAATTGTAAGGGGGTTACACGAAGTTGCAAGGCCAAAAACGGCCTCTTCTTTTCGTTTTTTTTTTTTTTGTTTGAGAAATGTAAATGTATTCAATAAATCTAGTGGTAACTTTTTACTTCATTTGTATGTTTTTGATCTTAAAAAATATTTATTCACACTGCTCCTGTAGATGTTCTCCTGGTTCCCTTTATGCAAAATTAAAGAAAACTATAAGATTAATTAATTGATGAAATTTAGGCATTGATTAAAGAATTAGACATTTTTACGTTTGGTCAAAATGGTTGCAATGAAAAAAATCTATCGTCGTCGTCGATCAATTTTGAAGAATATATCCCAGAAGGTTATAAAAAATGTCAAACCAATCGGCCGTTTTTGAGAAGTTGAGTTTACGTTGAAAATACCGTTTTGAGAAAAAGGGATTTAAAGTTTCAAGAGACATACTTACATGGAGTTACTTACATAATTACTTGTATGGATTCCAGGGCCATAAGATAAACTTGCTGCATCATTAGCTTTTAATATTGCAAATTGTTTTAATCTGTCAATCATTCTTTATTATTCGATTTTATTTTTTTAATTAACTTGAATCCGAACTTCAAACGTCGGTAGTTCTGAATATGCGTCCATCTCCAAGAACATTTATTATATTGATTGAAAATTTTCAAAGAATAAGTAGCTATATTCCGAAAAAAAAATAACTTCATCTTCATTCGAAACAGATATATTTTTTACACGAGAACAGACAAAAATGATTTAAAAAAGCCTGTATTGACAAAGTATGCAACATTTGATAAATTACGATTACAAGAGTAATGTTAACATTCGATCATTTTTTGAGTATAAAGATTTGTGGGAAAATTCAGAAAAAAATCCACTTTTAACCTAAGAAGAAAAGAGTTTTGCGTATACCTTGCCTTATAGGCAGATATCGATGTTTAAAGATAAAACGGTTCTCTCTATTGGCAAATAAAAACTCTGCTGGAAATAGTTAAAAAATAATATTTACTTCCTTTTTTTGTTACTAAACAAGGAGGGAAAGTTCCAAAATCTGAAATATTGCTTTAATAAAACGCACGTTGTGTTAATAAAAATATTACTTATTACAATTTGCGTGTCCGTTTCACAGTTGTAAAAGATGAAATCATCACATGCAAAATACATATTAATTACATGCCATATTTTAATCCATTCTAATAAAATATCCAATTTTCTGATAAAAAAAATGTTGCTCGTAATTGGAAATGTGCCCGGTTGGCGATAGGCTTGCTACCTATTACATTGTAGAACTTAGTGTCTTCGGCTAGTCGTGGGTGCCCTGGTTGCGCCTCTGCCTACCCCTTCTGGGATATGGGCGTGAATATGCTTTTTTTATAAATTAATAATTATTCATAAATCATTCCACCGCAACATTTATGCTAAATATACATAAATACATAGTATAAAACAAAGTCGCTTCCTCTGACCCTATGTCCCTTTGTATACAAGCTTTAAAACTACGCAACGGATCTTGATTCCGTTTTTTAATAGATAAAGTGATTGAAGAGGTTTATACGAATATTCCATAACAATGCGAAGCCGGGGCGGGCCGCTAGTAAATTATTAAAGCAAAATTGAGCATTTGTTTCAATGATCTTATCTGTGTGTTATTGATATATTAAAAAGTTAAACATATTTACCAAAAATATATTTTTAGTTTTGATAAGGAATTAACAAATAACAAGGATATCGAATATATCGAAATCATGCTAAATTTGCAAATAAATAATTTTAACAAAGGGCATACTCGTACTTACAGTAGGTATGCAATGTAAATTCCAGAATACCAGAAATGTAAATGCCAGAATTGTCAAAGTTTGACAAATTTGAATTTGGTTTCAGTCTAACTTTTAAATTGGTCCCTCTTCGCATGAAATATTTATAAATTTTATTTAAGCTCTAAATTTATGACCTACCCAAAAATAAAGAGGTTATTCGTATGTGTCTCTTTTGTATGTTTGTTACGTGATTACCCACCCAATAACCAATGGTTTTTGATGATTTTTTAAAGTTAAGTCATGATTGGTGGTTCTATATAATTAGATCTGATAAATGTCTTTTGAGTTATATCTCATAATGTTTTTATTTAGCTTTCACTGGTAGTAGAGGAAGAAAAAAACACCGCCACCGCCTTACTTATTCCTGCCGCTGCTGCCCCACCCACCTTATTCGCCGGATTTAGCCCCCTCGGATTATCATTTATTTCTAAATTTAAAAAAACACTTGGGTGGCTCGAAATTTTCGACCAAAGATGAGGTGATTGATAGTCGCAGTAAATGACTATTTCGCCGATCTTCCGGAATCTTTTTTTTTTCGAGGGTATAAACAAGTTGCAGGTCAGGTGGAAGAAGTGTGTTGAGCTAAATGGAGACTATGTCGAAAAATAAAAATAAATTTAGATCCACTTTTCTTTCATTTTCTTGGTCGGGCTTAGAACTTTTGGATCCACCCTCGTACTAACAAAATTTTGTTTTATTTTCAATTTAAAAATAAAAAATAAATCGTATTTTCGATATGTTAAAAATTATTCTTAAATGGTGTGTTCATTTTTTGCGATCGCCCCCTAAAAGTGTAAAATTTATTATAAAATAAATATCACCCGTTGGTCACACTACCGAACTAAGTACTTAAAACTAGTTTGTAGGAACTAGGCCAATGTAATGGACAACAAAAATTCCTTGTTGAATTGAATGAGAACAGAAAGATAAACGGTTCCCAAGCTTAAAAACCCGACTATCATAGTAACTCATGGCACAAAAAAAACAATACAAGTCGCACAATTAGAAATATCATGTATAAAAACTATTGAAGTATTGATAAATACATATTTCTATGATAAAAATATAGCCATTATTTAAGTAACATTTCTTTTATCATAATCACATAACTTTGTAAAATGATGCAAAATTATCCATGATTAATGATGAATATTTTTGTTCAAAGTCCAGCAATATACGGTTAACTTATTATTCGCTGCGTATAGCATAATTTACATCTACCTTATTATACTGAGACATATTTGAATTTGTTTGATTTCTGCAGCATGTACACGCATATTACCACCGTTTACCGTTAGTTCCGTGTTCAACTTCCCACAAGAGCAAGGTAACTTGATGAACATTGAGTCCATACTTAATGATTATACTAATTCCAATATCTATACTACACACTAGTTTCTTACCCGCGACTTCGTCAGTTGAGAAGAGTTTACCAGGCCACAGCTTTCGTTAACTCCGCTTCTCTCCTCGTATTGGCCCAGGGCAGATAAGTGGAATAGACTTCTCTGCAAGGCAGGTCATAAGCAACGAGACCACTGGTGTAGCAACTTGCTCGGCTAAGTATTCAACAACTTACCTGTTCCTGTACTTATCTTTTCAATAATGACTCTGTCATGATCCGATCCGGAGGGTAGGCTGGCCGGCAGACTTGTAAATTAGGCCTACCTTCATAGCCACAGAACAGTGACGCACCTATAACATACATGGTGTATATAGGCCATAATTGTCTCTTACCACCAGGAGAGCCGAGTGTTCAGTAGATTTAGCCTTGAAAGCGTAATAGATAAATAAAGAGACTGACTTTCGCATTCTAATACTACTTAGTATGGATTGTTATTTGTCTGTATCTCTGACTAGGGCCCCATAAAGCTAGTAAGTAAATTAAACATTAAAAAATTGTTTACTTTTTGGTTAAATCAATTCGTGTATCGTGTACCCAGAGATAATTGCTATTTATATTAGCACATTAATTTTGAAAAAACACAACAATCATCAGACAGCATATCCCAAGCTTTTCAGGTCTTCGTCAAACTGTTTATCTTTGTACTGTTTTATTTTCGTCAGCCATTCTCTCAAGGAAACTGAATCCCGCTGACCTCCATACCGTTTTGGAAGACATACTGGGTCTATAGATCTGAGGAAAACACACAACAAATAAGTACACATCTATAAACATTAGTTGTATGTCACATATTACTGACAAACAAACAATGTGTCGATTAATAACAAATCATTTAGGACATAACAAGCTTCAATCCATCCACAACTACTAAAGTGATTTTGTTTGCTCCTCTTCCAGCGTAACGTAGAGATTTTATAGTGCAATTTTGTGTAGAAATAGTTAAGCTGCATAGTTACATAGGTAAGTTTAATCCCGATATCTATACGAGATTATACTATGTGGTCGTGGGCATATCAAACGTATTATGGTGTTGAGTTTGACGCACTCACTAAACTAAATATAAGATATCGCTATCTTGTTTCAGCGCTAGTAATAAAAAGAGACAAAAGACATTATTTTTTATAATATTGGAAGGCAAATAAGCATACAAATTTCCTGATTGTAAGAAATTCACGCCGCCTCGAGACACTAAATGTGGTACTAGTGCGTTTCCAACCTGAAGTCGGGGTGTTAGGCCTCAAGCAAAAGTAAGTTTAATAGATTAATTTATACATGATATTCTCGCAGATTTTTAATCTACAAACGTTGATTAAAAGGTCAGTTGACAACTACGAACTAAAGATATGACTAAACAGGCTAATTCATAAACGTTGTTTAACTTTTAATCACCAATTTAAATAATGTTTAAAAAAATGTTTATTCATAAACGCTATTTAGAGTTAATCATTTGTTTAAATATACTCTTAAATAGCTGTCACTTTAAACAACCTCGGACCCTAGTTTAAAACCTTAATCAACAAAATGGCTGACTAAATTTCAAACAGCTGATTTTATATGCAATGACAAAATGCAACAAATAGCCATTTAATATGGCTTATTTGTGTATTCTTATGAATTTTCTATAATACACATGTTTTATTATGGAGATGGCCAATGACTTCGATGAAGAAACGAATAGTTTTCCAGAGCATTTTTTATGATATTGGAAGCAAAAAAGTAGACAGATTTTCTGATTGTGAGAATTTTACGCCGCCTAGAGACACCAAAGGTGGCAATGGTGAGTTTCCAACTCGAGGCTGGGATGTTAGGCCCCGAGCAAAAGTAATTTTACCGGCTACTTTATTCTACGAACCGGAACAATTTAATAGCAAGCGCTGATGTTATGGCGGCAGGAATAGGTAAGGCGATGGTACCAATCCGGGTGAGTCGCTGCGAAACTCACCTCCTAGTCAGTTGTCACGGTGCTAGTGACAGTAATCCTATGCTCGCTTTTTACGCGCTGTCTATCAGGAAGATAGATGTTCTATTCTACAAAGGAACTCGAACCAACACGAGGGAAATATTACAGAAATGACATCATTTTATATTTAGCTTAGTACTAACATAATGTAGATGGATTAAAAACATTATTTTTGAAATGCAGTGTATCAGTTCAAACGTTTTGTGACTATGTTGCATCAACTTTTGTTTACTCTAATAAATTTTATTTTATTGTAGTACAATACGAGTAGTACTGAACTTCGGCATCACATTGTTTAAAAAACGCCAA
>NJDC01005997.1:0-27644 GCA_002245475.1 Calephelis virginiensis | reverse complement strand
AATCCTATGCTCGCTTTTTACGCGCTGTCTATCAGGAAGATTCTATTCTAACGTTCTATTCTACAAAGGAACTCGAACCAACACGAGAGAAATATTACAGAAATGACATCATTTTATATTTAGCTTAGTACTAACATAATGTAGATGCATTAAAAACATTATTTTTGAAATGCAGTGTATCAGTTCACTTTTGTTTACTCTAATAAATTTTATTTTATTGTAGTACAATACGAGTAGTACTGAACTTCGGCATCACATTTTTTAAAAAACGCCAACAAGTTATATGTAACTGTAATGCCCAGGCCCAGCCAGTACCCAGCACATTAGCAGGTAGATAGTTATAGCCAAGGAATATAAATATTCTTTAGCAAAAGGTTATAGATGTCCGACACCGTATTCAGAAACAATGATGTTGACAACCGATGACAATTGTTTAATTCACTTTTAGCAAAAGAAATACGCATTCAGCCACATTTCTACGTAAACCTACCAAGTTAAACAGTATTTAACTAAGCATTGTCAAAATGTACCTTATGAATAACAAATTTTTTAATAATGTTTAAGGCTTAATCAAATGATTAGTTAAGCAATGTTTAGAAGGTTATTTAACTATTTTTTATGAATAAGACAGAAAATGTTCCATCTCTTTACTTTTTTCATTGAAAAAAGATATACATTTAAATAAGTTTAGTCGGTGCATAGCAAAATTACCACCATTGTAACGGGGCTCTAACTAAATCACGTACAACATTAAAAAAAATAAAAAAACACAGGCTGCAACCTTTACATAGTTTTAATTATTTAGTCCATAAATGTATCCCCGTGTTAGTCCGGACTCCTTTGCAGAATAGACCATCTGCTTTCCTGTCGGGTAGCTTGTAAAAGGCGAGCATAGACTTACTTACTTACTTACTTATTTACGTACCATCACTAACACCGTGACATCCTACTAGGTAGTCGACTTTCGCAGCAAGTCACCCGAATTGGTACCACCGCTTTACCTATTCCTGCCATCATAACGTCAGTGCTTGCCGGTGACGTGTTCCGGTTTGGCGGGTAAGGTAGCCAGTAAACTTACTTTTGCTAGAGGTCTAACATCTCAGCCTCAGGTTGGCAACGCGCCATTACAACCTTTATTGTCTCTAGGCGGCGTGAATTTCTTACCATCAGGAAGTTCGTCTGCTTGCTTGCCTTCCAATATAATAAAAAAAACTTGTAGTGGGGTGCTAAGAGTTCTTTTTGAGAAACTGTTAAAAATCATATTTAATCAACGCGTACGATGTTGTAAAAGTTTATTAGCAATTACCATATTCATCTGATATTAGTAAATATTAAGGGCATGACAGATTAATCAATTTAAACATCTTGCACAACTGTATGCGGGTATCGCTTGCTAGCTAGTAACATTCACTAATCATACTCTGAGAATAAATTAATCAAGTATGTGCTCATTGACCAGAAATCGAAATCATGCGACTTTGTTTTAAATTTTAATGGTTTTATTAAAAGGTCAATCAATCATTACGCCCAAATCCCCGAAGAGGTAAGTAGACGTAGCTAGGAGTACCAGGGCACCCAAGATTAATAGAAGGTACTTTAGTCCAATAATAGGCAAACCTATCGCCAACCGGGCACTTATCCAATATCGGGTAACGTTATTTTTTTTATTTTATACTTAAAAAAACACATTTTTTGTTACCCAAATCGAGAATTGAACCTAAGACCTCATGTACTCTTTTTATTTATTTATTTTTATAGAAGAGGAGGCAAACGAGTAAAGTGGATCACCTGACGGAAAGTGATCACCGCCGCCCACGGACATCCGCAACACCAGGAGGAAACGTTGCCGACCTTTAAGGAATGCCCCTAAGTCATAATTGTTTGGGTATACCACACTCGGTAACTGATGCCACAAAGGTATTGTGCGAGTTAAAAAATGTCTTCGGAATCGCACAGTTGTAGATCGCCAGGCATCAAGATGATGGGCATGATACTTTAAACTCTGTCGCGAAGTCCGAAAGCCAATACCGGACCGCTAGACTGCAAAGGCGATGCATAACTGCTTGTCCAATCATAAGCTACTCTAACAAGATAAGACCTGACCTGATAAGAATAACCTGATGGTAAGAGACAACCGTGGCCTATAAACCAGATGTTTTAGGTGCGTCGCCATCACGTATCCGAGGTGTTTAGCCAATTGTGCAAGTCTACCGGCTGCCGTACCATCCGTACCTAAACATGACAGTGTCATTATGCCGGCAGGAATAGGTAAGGCGGTGGATCCCTACCTGAACCAGTTGCATCACGGACTTTACTTGTCTTGTTGGTAAAGATTTAACCTATGTTCGCCTCTTACGAGCTGCCAGACAGTAAGTCTACACAGGAGTTCTACACAGGAGACACGGATCAACAAGGGGACATCACAAAAACATAATAACTAACATTGTAGATTGCCAATAAATGAATTAAATAGAATTAGTGGTCGCCAGTTGCTCGAAATTCGACCATTATAAATATCTTGTTGATAAGAACGCCATCTTCATTTCTCAAGACCAACTACTACTCTGTGTCCAAACTTTTTAGTGCGCCATCTGTGATCTTTTATCGTTATCATCAATATATTTGTTTGTGTATGTCAAATTCATGATAGTGTGTGCGTAAAGTTTTATTTATTGATTTAATGTACTTTATAAGCATTATTATTGAAAAATATTAACGTTCTGCATTTCTCCTACACATAAACTATAAGTGTGCCATATTTTATGCTCCTGCGTAGGCGCAATTTTCGTTAAAAGGGGTCCAAAGTTTTGGCATCACGTGTTAATATATAGATACCTGTGTAAAGAAGAGTAATCGTGTCCATGGAAATGAACCCAACTCCATACGCTGGCGGGAGCTAAACGTTTGAACACGGAGAATATGTTCTCATACATCCTTGGGCAGTTGACTATGTGCAGACCTCGCTGATTAATGGGAAATGCCAACTGTAAAGATATTTATTATTCATTTCGTCACAGTATTAGAGATCGAAAAGGTTTTACCAGAGATTAGTAAATATATTGTCTTTGTTATTACGAAGAGTTCTTTCGTTTATTACGTGCGGTGCTCAAGAGAATTGAGTCCATCGGTCGAGAAGAATCTAATGCCGCAGTCCTTAATATGGTTAACATTTGGGAAATCGCTAAACTACAAAAACGGGGAATGTAAGTTTACAACTCTAGTATAACAACGGCTATACTTTATCTTATAGACATGGTAGAATATAAGTAGGTATTTCAGTCACGTTCAGTGTAAGCGATATCAAAAACCTTTGGACTCTTCTTAACTAGCTATGAATCGCCTACGTGGTTTGGGGGTCTGGTGTAGGATTGGGTTCAATATCCCGGTCGGACAACGCAAGAAATTAGTTATAAGTATCGCCTCTGTAGTCTAGCGATCCGGTGTTGGACTTGACTTCATGAGGTCCCGTGTTCGAATCCCGGGTCGGCCAACAAAAAGAAAATTGTATTTTTCCAATTTTCTAATAAAAAAAAATGTTGATCGGGATTGGAAATGTGCCCGGTTGGCGATAGGCTTGCCACCTATCACATTGTGGGACTTAGTATCTTCGGCTAGTCGTGGGTGCCTTGGTTGTGCCTCTGCCTACCTCTTCGGAGATATTGGCGTGAAGATACTTTAGTTATAAGTAGCATTTAATTTTTAAGTTTCAATAAAACCTACGTTGCCCGGAATCAGGTAAGTGCTCATTCGCCAATAAATTTGCTACCTATCACATTATGGGATTTAGTATCTTCGGTTAGTCGTGGATGACCTGGGTGCACCTCTGCCTACTTCTTTGGGGATACGGGCGTGAAGATACCTTTTCTATTATCAGTGAACCATTTTTCTCTTAAAATAACCCTGATCAATACCCAATAAAAAACAAAACCGAGGTGATATTAAGATTTTGTTATAAGTATTTCCGAAATATATTAATATTTATATTATATAACATTCAATCCAGTTACATAATTTGTGTAATTTATACATTTAAAATAGTTACTGTCATTATATAAATGTATATAAACGATATAAAACGAGAACAAGGCAAAAGAATGAATGCCATGGCCTTTTGCTGTTTCTTGAATTGGAAGTTAGACGAGCGGTCCTTTCAACTAGGTGATCCTTTTATAGGGTTTTCGAGATTGATTCCCACTGGTTTTATCGATTATTATTGCCACGTTTACCAAAGGGTTTACCATACACGCCTACTATATTTTTTTAAAGGCTGAAGTATTGCTGACCTTGTGGTATTTGCAACTTCACCAGACTTTGTGGACGTGCCGAGTATTCAGCCATACATAATTATTTAGATGTATTGGACTGATACTTACAACGCCAGTATCAGGATACTGGTGTCTCCCAGGAAACTTGACTTGGTGCTGCGTTATGATGACTGGATGTGTTGTGTTAGTGACATTTTACTATAGTTACTATGAGACAACTAGTACTATCTTCGGTTTGCTAACAATTCGTAATATGTGCACTCCTAACGACGTATAATTACTGACGAGAATAACCCCTAGGCATTTTTTGTGTTTCCAGGAGATTGTTCTGTTCAACAATTTAATGGTCCATGGGGTACGACTGAGTCTCGTCCGTTCATATGACCTGATGTTACCTCAGTTAATAAAGATGGCTGCACCGGGTTTAATACTATGCGACAGTTCTTGAACCAGTTGCCAAGGAGCATGATTACCAATTCAGTGATTTTGTTTATGTGAGAGGAGCAGGCATTTGGTTGTTTTTTTTTTTATGTGAGAGGTCAGCGAATAAGCACATGGCTTTCCTGATGTAAGGGATAGCGGCGGCGCTTTGACACTATAAATGTAATAGGTACGTAAATGTTAGACCTATTGGCAATGTCTACCGGGTGTCATACCCTCCGTAACGAAACATTACAAAGTCATTACGAGTATGTAGGTAGGCATAGGTAAGGCGATGGATCCCCCACCCCAGCAAATGCATAGCACTCTATTCTTCTTTCGTCCTTTATTGCACTAAAATAAATGTACAAAGACGAACTTAATGCCAAAGAAGCATTTCCTCTCAGTTTACCCTGGGTACAATTTACCACCAAAGGTAGAGTTGGTGATATATGTTTAATCTATGCTCGCCTTTTACAAGCTGCCAGGCAGAGAGATAGATGGTCGAGTTTACTCAACGGCCCCGTACCAACACGGAGAAAAGATGATAGATGGGTGATGATAGATGTCTGTATTTTCGGATCTGGGTGTTTCTAAAAATTACGTTGATATCTATTCTAGTGTATCTATCTATACTCGCTATCCCGGACTTATAAAAGATTAAAAAAAATACCTTCACGCCCTTATCCCCGAAAGAGGCAAAGGCAAAACCGGCACCCACGATTTGCCAAATACCAAGCCCACAATGTGATAAGGTGGCAAGCCTATCGTCAACCACGCACATATCCGATCCCGAGCGACATTTTTTTTATTACAAAATTGGAAAAACTTTTCTTTCTTTTAGTTGTTCGACCTGGGAATCGAACCCGGGAACTCATGAATTCAAGTCCAATACCTGGACCGCTAGACCACAGAAGTAGACATAAGCACAAAATTTAATAACGGCTGACCCTACACTGTAGGGCCTACAGTATACGAATTTTTTTAGTTGGCCAAGATTCTAAAGTATTATTTATTTGTTTGCTACTGCCTAATAAACAACAGATTAATATGTGTATTGGGTCTTCATAAAACAATTCCACTGAGCCTTGTCTTACCCACAGTTATATCAAATTTATCACACACATAATTTCGACACAAATCGTTATCTTCAAAATGGTTTTTAGTTAGGTTTTAGTCAAAACTTACCCCCATAACGTTCAAAGCCTGAGATGCAACAGACGGTGTAAATTGTCGTACGTGCTTCAAAGTGATTCCCTCACAGTCCACCAAAGTAGTACCACCAAGAACTTGTAGCTTTGGTTGCGAAATCCCTATTTCCAGAAGAAGTAAACTGGCGCGGATGACTTCCTCAACAGGAATAATACTAGGATTCCATAAACCTAAAAGAATTTATTGAAATTAACTTTTAGAAAATTATCATAAATGATGTTTTTATGGTATATATTAGCCTTGTTTTTCATGGCATTAGACAACGAACAATCTCACG
The DNA here is from genome assembly GCA_002245475.1 of Calephelis virginiensis. NCBI lineage: Eukaryota > Metazoa > Arthropoda > Insecta > Lepidoptera > Riodinidae > Calephelis > Calephelis virginiensis. The sequence goes on along the minus strand of NJDC01005997.1, from coordinate 21,470 downwards.
GCTCTCCTTATAGTAAAAACTACCAACCATCTATCTCTTGAGACTTTATGCAGATTATGTTACTTGGATTAGGGTGGATTGAGGATTCAATCATCAATGGATTACGTATTTTGAGTAAGATTACATGGAATGCATTACCTAATAGTTAGTGATGTAGGGTCGTTGCGCCTGATCGCGTCCACTTAGTGGAGTTTGCAGGTTTGAGGTAAAATATGATAATGTTCTGGATCTAGTTTTGAATTAACTAATATTGTAACCCATCCGTTGTATAGTCTATTTTAGGATGAAGCTAAGTTTTAGCCAAAATGTCTAGTGATTATTTTTCAATAAATAAAATAACCGAAATAAGGCGATTTACCCAGTTCGCGTCCACCCATGGACCAGTTTGCGTCCACCAACTTATAAAGAGGTCAAGGGGAGATTTTATTAAGAAATTTGAAAGAAACATTGGGTTTCAACTATTACTGTATAAAATACATATGTTCACGCCTAGTCCCTTGCTGGGTTGGCAGATAATATCGAGTACCAAATGTTACTAGCTCCCTCACAATAATTACTTTTTTCATACAATAAAAAGCTGGTCGTAGAGATTGTGGTGACAAGAGTTGGCCGTGGGTTAAATTTGACCATGGAAAGTCAACTTAGGTCTTCCCAGGTAACTAGTACATCTATCCACTTTCACAATATATGCCTGTACTGGCAATCTTTCATCTGCCATTCTCACAACATGAACGAGCCAACGGAACATGCCCTTACTCATTATTGTACCAACACTTTTTTTAATCCCACTCTTGCTCGGATCTCACTGCTACGAATGATGTCAATTAAACTATCTACCCTTACTAAAAGCACTACCTGGACAAACAAACTCATTTGTTTATTCCAGCACTACTACGTCTACTAAAACTCTTGAATACGTTCTGGCTACATCTCTTTCATATGCTATTTTGGTTTCATTTCGTATTCAAATGTAGATACGCCTTTTTCTTTCCAATCAACATTCATTACTGTTTGCAGCTCAGATGATTTGGAGCCCAAAATTACATCATCGATTGTTTATATCAGACAGGTCACCACTAGGTCATATAATTTTGTGTTCTTATTCAAAATATCTTAATTCTAGAATACAGACATTTAAAAATATTTAGTATATTTTGTTGGATAAGTAAATTTGAAAAGATGGTAGTGAGTAAATTTTCTTTTATAGATTTCACATCAAGCACGTCCATTTCACAAAAATTTTAAGTTTCCTTCAATTTTTTTCCTAACTATTATTACCTATCGTGTTCCCTCTTTCATTCTTGAAATGCTCTTTATCTTTATTATTTTCTAATGAAAACATCGTCGTCCGGGATAGAACATGTGCCCGGTTGGCAATAGGTTTGCCAACTAAGTATCTTAGGCTAATCGTGCGTGCCCTAGTTGCACCTTTGTCAAGTTCTTTGTGGAATACGAGCCTGAATATACTTTCATAATTGTCTTTATGTATTTAAAATTTATCATACAGCTGCTTGTGTGTTGATTGGAAGAAGGCAGAAAAAGTTCAATGCGCTTGTTCCCTTCCGCAGCGGTGGTGGGTACTAATCCCGATGGGATGATACAATGCACTCTACCGACTACCACCTATCTATAACTGTCTGATTAAATTTTATAAAACAGTTACGTAAGATTAAGTATTAAAATAAACAAGTGGACGCAAACTGGTATATAGTATAATCCGTCCATCCAGTTTGCGTCCAGGTAAATTTCGACATCTATTCTTTTTCTGTTACCATAATTAAGTGGACGCAATGCAAGGCTATTTAAATAAGCATAATAATAATGGTAAAAATAAAATAAAACCCCATCCTTATGACATATTTCTTTACATTAAAATAAAGGATCAAATTAGAAAGAGAAATATGAGTTTGCGTCCACCCTGGACGCAAATTAATTCGTAATATTGGTATAGCAGTTCGCGTCCACCTCATTTTAACTCTAAAAAATAAAATAATCAATCAAAATAATCAATACTTTTATTCTTTTAATCATTTTCAAGGCCTAGGAACAAACACAATATTTTATTAAACTTAAAACATTTTTTTTATTTTATTGAATCAGGCGTTACTTTGCGGAAATCCATTATAAAAGATGTAAAATAAGCCTTTATTTTGCTAATTCCGGGTAAGCAGTGTAACCGTTGTGGCAAATAATCCTCCAAACTACACAGAATGTGACAAGCCTAACTGACGTTCCCACCACTCACCTCCGCGACTAGAACACGAATATAGGAAGAGCTCGGGAAACCATATAAATTGTCACGTTCTTTACATGTGACAACCCTACCTAAAGTTCCCACCTCCCACCTCCGCGACCAGATCACAAATAGAGTCCCTTATATAGACCAAACCCCCCAATATCAATTATTCGTAACCGCTTCACGAATCGATTGTGGAATTCTGTTCGACTCGATTGCTGCTAAAAATTCGTAATAATGGGGAATGCGATATATATTTTTTTCATTCAACAATGTTCTGGACACATTATTGTGTTTTATGATTTCTAATTGTTCTAAAATATTTAGCCTAATTCATTTTTCGCAAGTATGAATTATTTCGAAGGAGTGAAGAAGTTGGAAGCTGGTCACACTTTGGCTAGTGATCACATAAGTGAACCAACAAACAAATTCATGTTGGCTATGTATCAATACGCCATCAATGAATTGCCGAAGCTAAGAAGTATCACACATAAGTTTCTTATAAAAGGGCACACGCAAAATGAAGGAGATGCTGCCCACTCATTAATTCAAAGAAATATATCGAGCGCTTTAAAATCCTCTCCTATTTATGTGCCAGACCAGTACATAACCCTTATTAAAACAGCAAAAAAGAAAGGTACACCCTTCGTTGTTCATGAACTAACTCACGAGAGTTTTTCGATTTAAAATCTCTGGCTGATGGCAATTATACAACTACAGATGGACGAAAAGTGTAATGGGCTGACATAAAAGTTATCAAAGTACATCGAGATTACAACAAAAAATTTTTCTTAAGACTTCTTACGATACTAAAGAGTTTACCGCGGTAGCCACACTGTCAAAAAAGAAACCCAACACTGTATTAGTGCCAAAGAAATTATACAAACATAAACTTAAAGTGAGACAAAAAAACAGGGTATACTTAAGCTGATAGAAAAGAATATTATACCTAAATATTACCAAAGTTTTTACGAAAATTTATAAATTTTATATCATTATTAATGTTTAGGACAGTTTAATAATATATTAAGATACAAAGTGCCTCAAAATAATTATAAAACTGTGTGTTTGTTGTTTTCTTTGTGTGATTTTATATGACTGTTACAAAAATATTTAGTTCTATTTAACCGTTAGAATCGACCCTTTGAATAAATTTAATAATAATTAATAAACGAGAAATGATAGAAGTTTAATATTAATTTAAGTTTATGTGTAATTGTTAATTTTAGAAATACTTATTTTTTATGACAATAATAGTCTTGTACAAATTTTATCTCAGTTATTTTTCCTACTATTATTAGAAGATTTTTTAAAATATAATTATTTTGAAGATGATATAATAAACCATTTATTTTTGTAATATATAGTTTTATTTTTGACATAATTTTTAAGATATTGTTTAAAATTTTGAATGCAAAAGAGACTTTTGTGCATTTTTACCCTCATGAGTAAAAGTTATCAATATGATTTTATTATCAATAGATAGAGCACGTAAAAACGTATCTAATTAAAATTAACATGTAACTTTATCAGATCAAAAAATATGAAATTTAAAAAAAAAACACAATCCGGATTTTGTTTTGGTCATCGTATAAAATATGTTCTTTTTGATTTGTGGCCCTTTTGTATTCAAGGAGCGATATGTTGTTGTGTAATGTGTTGTAATCTTGTGATTTTTCAACTTCCTGTCTTTCCTGGTTGTCTAACACTTAACAGAGATTACTTTGAGCAATAAGACCGCTATTTGTACTTTTTTGTGTTGTGCTTATAATAATAAATACTTATTACATTATGAACATTGCACAATTAACTCGATTTAATACGAACTTACATAACGAACTTTTCATATTAGCTTTACTTTCGTAAAGCTTTCAAAAATAGGTATAGACTCATTTGAGTGTTCCCCTCCACGGAAATCTTTAGTAAAAGGCGAAAGATTTATACGTTTTGAAGGGAAACCAGAGTACCAATATTTGACAAAGATGAAATGGTATAACATTCGTAGTGAGAAACGATACCTTGTACATTATCGTTGTGCTGACATCTATGAAACGTTTAATAAACTAAAAAGTTGTAACTTACGTCAATAGATGTCACTACAAGCAAACAATGCGACTGAACTGCATGACACATTACACAAATTCCTTATAATTTTCAAAATATATATTAAATAATAACGAATCTTATGTGTGTTAATCCAAACTTGAAATAAAAATGTCTTGATATTAGACACCAAAGAAATTTCTGCAGAATAGTTGGCTAATAATAATATTCTATGACTAAAGAAGAAGCGCTCCGACTTAGGTGACTTATTTTATCGATATGGCTATTTTAAAAATTAATCAATGTTTGTTCTAGATTACAGCCGACAATTTTACGATACGTTATTAACACTCCTCTTACAACTAATTAATGATTTCTTTCAGCTGTTATTTGATATCGATATCATCATAGAATATTATTAAAATATCTAGATTTACGAAATTGAGATATCGATTTTTGATGGTGTTATATAAGATAGAGAATAGGGAGAAGATAGATGGACAAGATAAAATGAAAAGAAAGAATATGGACAGTTGTTTTACCTAAGAAAGAAGAATGTAACTATAATTTATACATTGCTTCTCATATTTACACAAAATCAGTTTTGTAGAAATTTGGTAAAAGGCTAATAAAAAATATTGTGAAATCGGTAATAGTGATAAAAAAACCCTACCTACATTACAAATAATAAGACGACCAACATCAGGCCTGTCGTAGAGAACGCCTTCAAAAATATTGCCCAAACTGGAAAGCCCGTACCAATATACGTCACGCCATAAGTGCGGGTTTTGTTCTCGGAAATGACAATACCGGACCATCTGTAATTTAAAAGAAAAAAATTAACGAAATGCGCCAGATGTCATTGAAAATACAAATCAACCTACTGCGTTCTAGCGATAGGTGAGAAGTACATAATTGGGTATTGAGTAAACCACATGCAATATAATGTCCTTCCTGCTCAATAAAAAACGTAATCACATGGTACTTATTGCATTAGAGATGCAAACTGTACCATCTATGTAGTATTTTCAGACATTCAAAATCAAATTATGTACCCATGTCATCCGGGTCGTAAAATTATAAAGCTAATTGTAATTATAGCACGCGATAACGACTTTTAAATAAAAAAAATATTTATATCAGATCTATGCAAGTAAATATTTAACTACGACGATTGAAAGAAAATTTCGAAATTCAATAAACAATTGATAATAAAATAATCAAAAAATATATAATTATGATAATAAAAAACAAACAAATGAAATAAGTAAAAAAATCGAATAAAACAAAATCTCTTTGTTAAAAAATGACATGTCTGGAATTTTTAATTGAATAGTTATGCCTAAATTATAAATTCTGAAATTAATTGTGGAACATTTTTAGTAACAGTACAGCTACTTCTAAATATGCATATATGTACTAAAAAGTTGGAGCATTGTGTGACATCTGGGAACTCATACGCACAAATTAAATGAAAAAATAATGATTTGAAGTATGAAACATTACATTTGAAGATCGAGAAAGTTCAATACTTAATCAATTATTCTGTTTTATTTTAATAGCATCTACTTTCACTTATCTATGATTATAGTAATCTATGATTTATGAGATCTTTAATACTGGAAGGAGTGACGATGCGCTTTCCTGATTTCCGAATAAAATCCTGATACATTTTCTTTTTGGGATAAAATCCTGAAAATCGAATCACGAACAAGTAGGGCTTCAAACAGCAGTTTCGTATTTTTTAAATGTTCTTTCTGTTTGCTTACAGTGTTAAGCTTAATTATAAGTTAGAGGTTTTTATCTATTTATTTTACTATTTTTAACTTGTATAAACTTTTTTGTTTAAACTACACATATAGATACAAAAAATGTTCATCCCATCTTTTATAAACATGATAGGTAATTTCGGACGTTTCGCCGTTATGCGCAAGCAACATTGTACTTAGAACATTTTCAACGCGGAAAATACGTTTATTTTCTTATACCTACAAGGGTATGAAGAGCAAAGTGTACGGTTCCGAAATTATTTTTAGTTATTTTTGTGCTTTGAATCTTTCATTATGTTTTTATGATTTGAGTAGAAGCACTAACTTTGTTCGTATTTAAAAATAAAGCCTTCGCCCATAAAAAAGTATTTTTACATCCATAACATGGAATCTAATATATCTTTTTTATTTTTAGGTGTGTATTTATTGTTTACCTTGTATTATTTACATTATTTCTACAACAATAATGTAAGTTAACATGTTTTATTGTTGGAATAGTAGTTTTTTTAATTTTGACAGGAATGTTAACATCTCTCAATTATCAATTCATTAGTGGTAATTTTGTTGCACGTTTACATAACTAATTTGAAGTTATCGCTGTCTTCATTCAACGTTAGTAACAGTAAGAGACAAAACACGTTTGGTGCCGTCAGATTAGCTTGTTATGACATTTACATAGACTTTTAATCTATTCTTCGGACAACGTTGATTAAAAATTTCACAAGTTGTCAAAACCAAAATAATCCATGGCTTTTTTTGTTTCATTTTAAAAAGATAAAATGCGTCTTAAAATGTTTCAATAAGTTAAACTTGTGAACAGCAGAATCACCACTATTATTCGTAAAGTGGGGCTTTAAATAATTCAAAACTTTAAATTGTCATAATCAGGCATCTCAGGAACCAATGTATACGTATAGCGTTGGCATCATTACCTAAGCCAGAGACAATAAATATTAATCTCTAAGTAAGCTCATAGAGAGAGATTTTAAATAAAACTGTTGCACAATAAGTCAAATCTCACGATTCTTGCAAAACTATCACATTCATTACCCCTTTCATACAAATTCATAGGTTTCGGAGACTCTTGACATTACACTTGGATAACACCCAAGTGATTTCATGGGGGAATGTAAGCCTCCTTCTCGGGTACATGCATTCTTCCACATTCGCATTGTATATCGTCGGATTTGGCCCTCGGTACCCTCTGCATTCCCCGTAAGGCACTTGGCGTGAAGATTTGTCTTGGTGTCGTACCGCATATTTTATCGATGCTGCAAAATTATGTTTCTTTATGAATACTTCACTGGTGCACATAAACAAAAATTATACAAAATGCCACCATAAATTAACTAGGTAATTTAATTTAGTTCTACTCATCTAATTCGATTGACAAAAAGGCAAGAAGTAAATAAACTCTCGTAACAAATTATTAAAGTCAACATATGTTTTAAGAAATAAAATAATTAAGGAAACCCGTAAGTATAAACATTATCAAAGAAAAAAAAATATGTAACCGATATTCATTTGAAGTAACATATACGTGCAAAGACTAGGCGTTTTATTCCTGGAATAAGTTAAAATGTTTTGTAATAGCTATAATTTCTACTATAATTTTAAATAAATAATTTCGTTTGAATAATGTTCTTACTCCTCTTTCCTTTCCTCCTCCTTCTTAGTTTTTTCAGCTTATTTCAGCATAGCAAAACAAAGTGGTAAGAAGGTAGAGCAGAAGGTTATCGCCATTCCCAACACGAAAGTTATTACGTCAGCTGAATGTGGGCTAAGAGAAGTACTAAGGACTCATAACTTACCAAGCGATGAGCGCGCGCGGGGATAAAATTGCGGACGCGTAAGAAGCGTAGTAAAAACGAATCATCAGTTCGAGGTGGCTCACACTCCCTTCTTTCTGAAAGAATCGACAATGTGTTTCAATGCTTTACGTCTAGATGGCGCTTATTGTACTACTTATTTATCTTAATTAAAACATGATATATTTAGAAATGCGGGTCCACGGTTGTACCCTTAACTCAACCCCATTAAGATATAATGGAGATAATCTATGCCCAACCCTAATAGACTTGCGATGGCACATTTGTAGGACATGAACTATTGAGGTCGATAGGTTGATAATGATTGATGATTTACTGGTTTATTAATTGAATAGTGTTCACCTTATGGCTTTACGTAAATGTATTAATTATACACTGCACAAAATCTTTATCAAACGTTGTATAGTTTGTAAACACCACACTTGCAGGATTTAAGACAAATAACACTAAAATTAGAAATGTTGCAATAGAAACCTACTCCCCGACAAAATCTATAGCTATGTAACGTATACTTATGTGTTAAGAACTATTTTAAATGCGTCAGCTTTTGAATAAAAAAATCCGCAATAAAATTGCTCCATCCGTTCAAAATTTATGTTGCCACTGACAGACAAACACAGACACATACACACAGATCTAGAGAGTGGAGAGGGGACCATACACATGTATGTGTTAAATAAGTTGGGAACTGCTAACTACAGAGTACCTAATAAAATTAAGCAGAAGAGTGTTTTATTTGTTTCAATTGCACATTTAAGTCCCTAGAACTAGGTGGACTTATTGTTTTTAAATATTTTGATTTGTGAGAACGGTAAAGAACTGTAGAGAAGAATCTCCTGAAACTTCTTTTAAATGCCTCGTTAAAAATATGCGTTACAATGTCTTAGATATTTACTATAACTTATATCGAAATATTTGAAACTCTTACAGTACTTTGAGCGTATGGTAAACAAGCGTCAGATATTTCGTTAGCTTACATTAAAGTCAAACTTTTTTCCGAGAGCTTGCACCATACTTAAATTAAACTTTATAAAAAATTAAGTTAATTCTACCGATAAAGAATAATAACAAACAAAATGGTAAATTAATGTTTTAAATTATTTTTGTAATTCTTAGTTCATCTTGTGTAAGATATTCTACATTTGTTAAATAACCCATAAAGCGTTTAATAAATGAAGCGTTTGTGTCATTTTTTAGTACAGGTACTTATTGCCGCATAAAGTATAAACGATTCTTATAAGCCAGAAAAGGAACGACGTCGAAGAAAGTACAATAATAATACTTTATTTTTCTCGCACTTGCCAATAGTAGACAACGTTAAAATCGTGCGCAGGTATCACTGAAAATTCTGGATTCGTAAAATTAGTGTCGCTGTGTGTTTTTGTCGCCATAAAACAAAAACGATATAATTTAGGTGTTTAATTTCTAATTATTTAACATTCAAATGAGTTAAACTTTTGTTTATGTTATAAAGGTAATTAAATATTCAAATAATTTGAAGTCAAAATATGTGATATGAAGCTGGTCCGTTTTTTGTAACATTGCCGATGATATAAGTAACTGAGAATCATTTCGTGTGTTCCAAAAAACGGACAATGCCAACTTGTTAGAAGACAAGATTTGTTTTAGTTTGTGACAGAAAACAAAGATTTTTTTTTATTTTAGTTCAAAATGGCAAAAGGAAATGCATGGCACAAACGCAAGGATCACGGCGATGCTTTCACTATCTGACTTCGAGGAAAAAGATGATAATGACGACGTTAGCAGCGGATGTTACCTCTGCCTTGTCACAATCTGACACTTCATCAGACAGGTCTCTTTTTCCGTGGATGTCAGATATGGTGGACGAGTTTTGGTGTAAAATGTCTTTAAACTCTAGTCCACGCCGAAAGCCATGAAATTCACCTTCAGTGCAATCAATATCAGCGCCAAGTACACTTTCGAAAATTATTAAGAGACAGACTGGACTCAAGTCTGGTCTGCGGTACGGCAAGCAAACTCACGAAAAACAACCAGTCTTTGCCCTCATATAATAAAACAGTACAATAATAAAATGGGCGACTTGGATAAGGCCGATATGCGCATAGCACTTTATAGGTTGGTTAGATATAGCACTCAATAATGTGGCAGACTTATAGTGAACTGTGATGAATTTGGTGACAAATCGAAAACACTTATACCTTTTCGACTATACATTGCTGACACATTAATAAACTGCAATATTCAGCCAAAAATTAGTGTTCGATCGAATACATCTGTTGTGTCTATAACAAAACCTGTAGCACCTCGACCCCCACAAGAAGTCCAATTAGATTGTCTCAACCATTTGCCAAATATCATTGCAATCCTTATCATTGAAAAGTCAGTGAGACTGGAAAAAACATGATTGTTTGCATTCAATACAACCAGCGGCTGCGTTTGAAACAACAAAAGAAATGTTTTCTTTCATTTTGATATTATGCTAATTATAAAAAAGGATCTTAAATTTGATTCAGATCTCCTAAGTGATCTTATATTTCATTTTAGAAGATCTTAATTTTTTAGGTATTAAGTTTAATAACGAAAAAATATCGTTGCATGTCGTTATAGGTAATATCAACTATTACTATATGTATTAGAACATTCTGTGTTATTTTTATTTCTCATATTTTGTTTTACAATATTACATTAAAATATTACTTGGACCTGTTTGTGTATGTTTTACTAAATGAATTAATTTTTTTCTTATTCTCAATTTCTAAACTATATGATAGCGTTGTCCGTTTTTTATGACTGCAATAAAAATAATTTAATTGTACGGTTCCCGGCTGTGTTTGTTTTAACGGACACCCTGAAAAACCTATTTTCAGAAAGTTAGTTCCTTTTTTTTCTCTACTATGTTATTTTTTATTCATTAACTATCGCTAAAACAAATAAGGTCATAGTCGGGCAACATTTTTTCATGTCTTGCCATGTTAAGGGTTAAAATGCTACAGAATCTAGTACAACGATTAGAATTTTACCTATTGTTTTAAATACGTTTTCATTAACAATTGAAACTCAAAAGATTCACCAGAATGTCGAAGCATGGGAGTTAAGGAAGGAATATACAATACGTTATTAATCTTTCTATACATAAAACATTGAAACTTACAACTGAAGAGTTTCTCATTTGTTTTAACTGCTAGTCAAATAAATAAAATTAAATTTAGATTCAAATAAAAAATGTACATTTAGAATAGGACAAAAGCAAAAACCCAACTTTTATTTTAAAAATTGAGTATTTTCTCGAGTTCTTTGGGATTCTATCATTAAATCCAGACTTGATGGCACTGGCAATAGGACCACCACAGTACCTAATAGGCTTTTTCAAACAGATTTTTTTTTAAAATCGGCTAATAAAAAACACTCGTCATCCAGAGACAACGATTAGGTACTCAGGTAGATTGGGTAGGATAAACAGAAAAAATATGGGAGTCTTACATATAACCTCCTCCTTTTTGCTAAATCGGTAAATAGCATGTTTGCTTTTTATCCCGCTCACTAAAGGGGCTCCCGTGGGAGAGGGGTAAAAGTCAAAAAGTAAATTAGGCGAAAGTTTATTAACGATTAGACATATTTTATTTATTATTTTTTTATTTTGTAGTAGGTATGTGCTATGCAGATTGTTGCGTATTATTTTTACAAGTCTTAAGTTCTGTAGTTTAAAAGTTCCAGACATGATAACAATTAGTATAAAGTTACCAAATTAAGTAGATAAACATTCGAACGTACCGGGACATCTTATTTGAACAAACATGTCTTCACGCCAAATACCGCTTGCAGGGTAGGCACAAAATGTAGAATGCAAAGTGAAGGATGTTCGCAGGGTCGGCTAGTAATTTTTCTAGATGAAGTTCCCCGTGTTGGTCCGGGCTCCTTTGCAGAATAGATCATCTGCCTTCGTGACTGGCAGCTCGTAAAAGGCGAGCATAGGCTTACCGTTACTAACACCGTGACAACCTACTAGGTGGTAGAGTTTCGCAGCGACTCGTCCGGATTGGTACCACCGCCTTAACTATTCCTGCCACCATAACGTCAAATGCTTGCCGTTGACGTGTTCCGGTTCGAAGGGTAAGATACCTAGCCGGTAATCTTACTTTTGCCCGAGGCCTAACATCCCGGCATCAGGTTAGCAATGCACCATTATCACCTTTGATGTCTCTAGGCGGAGTGAATTTCTTACCATCAGGAAATCCGCCTGCTTGTTTGCCTTCCATTATCATAAAAAAGTAGGTGTGTTTATAAATGTTTATATCTAATTCATGATCTGAAACTTCATTTATTGAACTATACTAATTTTGCTCTACTAGTTCCAAATGCTTTATTGTAAAATTTTGGACAAAACCTTCGGTACCTATCATTTGAAAACTATTGTATGTATTTAAAAATGTACCTAATTGTAAATGGGATTCGTAATTATTGATAATTAAGTATTAAATTAATGTTTATAATTTGTCTATGTGAATTTGTATTAAAATTGTAATGAATACGACATCAATATAATTAAGACTTAATTGAATAATTTAATTATATATTTAATTTAATTATTTTTTTTAATTGAATTTAGATTTAATTGAAATTTGACAATATGTAATAGTATTTAATTTAAATGAGTGTTTTTCCTTCGACTTTATTAATGTATATAATAATATAAATAAGAGCAGGCTAGTTGGAGTATTTCTAGTTCTGCATTGAATCTACAATGTCTGCGTAGGTACATACGTGAGATAGTAAACTGATTGCTGCAATTTTATATCTTATTTTTTAAAATGTTCGTACTTTTTTAATGTAATCTTTAAGACCTATGACTGTACCTACTTCTACAAATAAATGAATTGAATTGAAAAAAATAACTTTTTCTAATAGCATTCCAGTGATTTACCCTATCATACATTTAAAGGGCTCCTAGTCCTTTATTTTCATGCAACTCCTGTATGTACAGATACATCAATTAAACTGGGACATAATAATTAAGAACATTCTATTCAACCAAGATTCAATCGTTCAAAACATCATTAAGATGTCAAATTTGATTTACAACATCACTACAGGTAGGATGTTGCCCGGGTAGGGGGCCACCGCCTTGCCTATTCCTGCAATGACAGTGTACTTGCAAACACCCTGGTCATAAAAGACCTTTCGTCTCGTACTTATACCAGAGATGTTTGACGGCCAAGAATGCCTCTTACCATCAGTAGAACAGTGTACAAGCACACAGTGCTGTTGCCGTAGCTGTGATATTTCATAAAAAAATACCATAAATCATCTATAAATTTTTAAAGAAAGAAAAATTTCGCCCCAGACAGGATTTGAACCTGTAACCTTTCGTCTCAAGCACAGGGCAAGTGCTAAAATAAAAATACGTTACCATAAATCATATTTCGCAACTCGGATATGACTCTGGATCGCTTAGCAGGATCCTCTCCACAGTGTTGGAACGAATAGGTTTCACATTCTGGATCCAAATGCCTATCTAGTTCAGCTTGAAAGGCTATTTCTTGAAAAGGCATTTTGTCTGCAAACACATTTTTATTTGAACCGACAAGTTTTAAATTATTGAATTTGTGTAAATACTTATTTTTTCTAGCAATGCCTTGGTATTGCATTAACTTTTGTACAATAAAAACGACGAATTTTTTTTTTCTCTAAGCTGTCCAATAGATGGTTCGATTATTATATTTTAAATACTTTTTTAAAAATTAAATTGGATTCACCGATTTGGTAATTCTGACAGCAAGGCCGGTAAGAGCCAATAATATTAAAGTACCCGCACATTGAATTGCGTTTTCACAAACACAATATTGAAAACTTAAGCAGGAATTTCACAACTAAAAAACAATTGAAATAATTTAGGTTTTTTCTTGTTAATATTAAACTTAATATTAATTATTAAGCTTGACTTATTTTAAAGAAAATACAAAATGTAGGTTAAACGAGTTTAAATGTAAGTTATTTTATCAATGACTAATGTAATGAGTACCAAATTGTTGACCTAAAAATAACTCTAATATCTATTTCACTTTTTCGTACTTTGTTTGAATCAAGTTGTCACTTGTCACAAGTCTTGAAAACAATAAAATAACAGAAATATTCAAGAATATAATGTTTCCGTGTTATGAACTGTGATAACAAAAGAAATAACTACAATATTAAAACAATAAAACAAGATCAATGACTCACAATAAACCAATTTTAGCACCAATCACGTTTTAGCTCCACATTTAAACGCAAACTGACTCAATTTAGAAGCCTTTATCGCCTTTCAAATCTGTCTCCTTAGTAGCCATTTTAAAATATAGATTATTTTCAGATAATTTTATTAAATTAGTGCACTGATTAGCTTATTAACGAGTATGTTCGTGCGCATCGTTTTGTTAATAACTGATATAATTTAGCTCGAGCATGATAACCACAGAGCAGTGTTCTGATAAACTTTGCTGTCAGTGTATTGAACACTGTATTTTGTAAATATAAACATATCTACATATACTAACGTGTTACAACTAACAGTTTACCAACGACTTCGTCAGCGTGAAATAGATTTTATTATTTATTTTCAACCTATCTTCCCATCGCTGGGTTGAAGCAACTGAGAGCAATGGGGAAGCGCTGGCTTTTATGTTTCTAAAGCTTTTGACATGGCCTGGAATAAGGCCCTCTTTTCTAAGTTTGTGGTTTGCCTACGAAATTAACTAAATTAACCTTTATGACGGCAGCACCACCAAAGTGGTTGTTGATTGCATTTGTTCGAACGCGAAAACTACTAATGATGACGTTCCTGATACATCTGTAACTTCTAGACTATAAGACTTATGACTTTGAAACATGGAGAATCTGTAATTGTAAAGTTAAATAAAAATATATCGGACTACGCATTAATGAATTTATAGTCAGTTACATGTTGACAGTATGTTACATGTTGACATGTTGACAGGTTTGGAAAGCAAAAAATTTTATGAGCATATTTTATCTACTTTCACCAACCCCGACGTTTATTTTTGTTAAATTAAATCATATCATATGTAAAAAGTATTAAATAAAAATAACTACTTTAATAAAAACCGACTTCAAACTAAAAGAGTTAGAGTTCAGAAGAAGTGTATACGTGCTATATGTAGTGTCAATCAATTACATTCATGCAAGCCACTTTTTAAGTCACTTAAAATATTGCCTTTAACTTGCTTATATATATTGGCTGTATGTGTATTTGTAAAAAAACATCATTATTTGTTTCATACAAATGCTGATGTTCTAGGTTTGTCTCATTTTAGAAATAATGAGAAACTACATGTGCGCAACCAAAAACTCAACATTTACAAAAATAATGTGTATTGCATGTCCATTCGTATATACAACCAAATTCCTGATAATCTTAAATCACTTCCATTAAACAGATTTCGAAAAAAGGTATTCAACTTACTTTAGAGAAAAAATATTATAATGTCAAAGATTTTCTTGCAGATAAGAATAAATAATACAGTATTTTTAATATGATTAATATAATTGCAGAATGTTGGGTGCGCAGGAGTTTGTTTCGCCGTTTCTTCTCCTGTCTGGCTAGGTTTGGAAACGGTGGTAGTTTACGGTAGATAGGGATAAATTAATTTACATTCTAAAATTGTGTGTATTATTATATATGTATATAATAATCATGTAATCTCAAAACAAACAAAAAACAGTGTGTAAATAGTAATTGTGAATAATTAATCAAAAACATATTAAAATATTTGCACACCACAAGTTGGTAGAATATGTAGGAAGGCTTAAATAATTTTGTAACATCTTTGTAACACTCATATTCCGCAAATAAATATTTTTTCTTTCAAAAAAAATAATAAAGATTTAATATTAATTATACACTACCTATTATTTATATGTATATAATATAACATAACATCTTCAGTATTTTTTACTTTATAGTTTTGATCAAAGGATTACGCTGAGTCTAACCCAAGGTTGGGAATGTAAATTCTCATTTAAGTAGGTACATTTTGTAAACACTATCGTGTTCGTATTTAGAAGGAACTATTTAATACTGCAACCTACAAATTATTTGCAGATGTACCTATATTTATAATGTTATCTAATTGGTACATATCGTTATTTATCGATAAAATTAACTCTATAGTTTTATATTATAATTATAACTATTAAGGATTAATTAATTTTTATTAAGGATTAATCCTGTATTAGTTATTCATGGAAATAAGTTTACATGTAACAAGGAGTTTAATTATTTTGTTGAAAGGTAATTTTATTATTGAAAATTAGCGTTCTTTAAATTTTTGTTAAAGTGACATCTAGCGGAAGTTATAAAAACCAAATCAACAAACAACTTAGTTAAAATAAAATTTGATAATTAGTTAAATAAGTAGTTTGAGTTACTACTCATAGGTGTAGCTGCATTAAATAACATCCCTAAGTTAAATTTTGATAAAATAAATAATTTTGCGACATGTAATAAATTAAAAACTTATTACATATTTGTCGCAAATTTCCTTAACTATATAAACCTTTTTTCTTAATTATAATAATTTATGACGTTTTCCTTCTAATCGCTTATAATATTCGAATTGATTAAAGCACTAACACCCTTTTACAACAGTGTTTTGATAGTTACTTTTGGATATTATTTTATAATAGGTACCAAGGTGTAAACTTTCAGACAATGAAAATGCCGACTTCATTTTTTAAAAAGCTCAATAGCATGGCTAAGAGAACACCAATTGGAGAGTTATCAAAAAGCGTACCTATTCGGAAATGGCAAATGAATCAGAATCAGAATCTCGGGCTCTTTAGGAGAATATAGGTCGACTGCTTCCTACAAAACAGCAGGTAGGTAGATAGGCAGGGGCGGGCATTAATTCTTTTGTCGATAACACATTGGTACTGACTTGGAACCTAGATAGTAGAGCTTATTCCACTTTAGGTATAGCTAAAGCCATTGCGTCAGGGTTTGCCACTGTCGCCTCCCAGTCAGGAAGATAGGTATAATATCTTCTTCTCTTTACTTCAAGTCAAGTGTAATTCATTATTTAAAGCAGGAATCGGCAACCTTTTAGTAGGCCTAAAGTTGGCAAAAATAGGAAAAAGTGGTTAGTACATTTTATGTCATATCTAATACTACTGCCGAAATTCGACCAGAATAAATTTTAATATCTTTTTGATTAGGAACGCCATCTTTAATCAAGACTACTTTTTTTCCAAACTTTATGAATATACCTATCTACCTAGTTTTGGGCAATCGGTGACATTTTATCGTTATCGTCAATAGGTATACCTATTTGTTTGTGTGGGTCAAATGCATGGTAGTTTGTTTAATGTTTAATTTTTTGATTTAATGCACTTTAGGGAGCGTTCAAGTATTACGTAACGCACTCTCCCCCTTTGACACTCTCCCCCTTGTAACGCACCGTAACGTTTTTCTGTAACCCCCTCCCCCTTTCAAAGCGTTACGTAACACTCAAATGACTATTTTACCCTAAAGTCGCAAAACGTTACATTATATTTTTCATCCTTGGTATATTTTCTATATTACCCATTACATTTAGGGCATTAATACTAAATAAAACAAGAGATTTTTAATCCGCAACACCTGCTAATTTTTTTTTTTTATAATTTTTTAGACTTTACACACAAAATTGTTTTCGTCCTTCATTATCCAATTTAGCTTTTTTTAATAATAAATTCTCAAAAATATTATTTTGAGTTGAGAGGGAAGTGAGTGGGGAGTTTTAATTCCCTATTTTTTCTTAAAAAAGTAATGTTACGTAACGTGTTGTAAGAAAGACCTGCCCCCGTAACACATCGTAACGTTTTACGAGACCCCTCCTCCCCCCAAATTCCGTTACGTCATACTTGAACGCTCCCTTATAAGCATTATTATTGAAAAACATTAGCGTTTCTGGACTTCTCCTACACATAAACTATAAGTGTGCCAAATTTCATACGCTTTTCATCAAATTTCATTGCAATTTTCGTGAAAAGGGTCCAAAGTTTTTGCTTCACCTATTTGTATCATGATTTACCCTCACATACTGATTTACAAGCTGATTGACTGAGTAAACAATGCACCCATGTAACAGTTATGTATATTTAGGTTTTATAGCTAGAAAATATACATCATAATAAACCGTTGCTATTCTTCAATAGCTACCTATATTTAGTCTTAATTTTTGTTAATACATTTAAAAAAATAATTTCGTCCCTGTGGTCTAGCGGTTCAGTCGTTGGACTTGACTGCATGAGGTCCCGGGTTCGATTCCCGGGTCGGGCAACAAAAGGGAAATTGGGTTTTTTAATTTTCTAAAAAAAATGTTGCTCGAGATTTTCTTAATGATCTAAGGCCACATATGCCCCGCGGAAGGCTGATTTCGACAGCCTATTAATTAATGTGATGCGGACAGCATTTGTTTGTAAGCAATATTAATTATAAGATAACTTAGTACAACAGTTCATTGTTTATAACAATAAAAACTACAAGTTATAAAAGAGCCAGTCATCAGCAAACTTATGAGCAACTGGTTCCACAGAGGGCCGAGTCAAGGAGACCGACGTGGCCTCGCTTTGAGATGTTATAGAATGTTACGCAACCCTAGATTCGTGACTACTATCAAAGACAATATATATTTAGAACCCACGTCTTTGTTACATTGTGAAAAAGTTAAAACCGATAGTCGAAAAACAGTTACAAGTGCGATGGCATTTGAATAGTAGGTTATAGTAGTAACAAGATGCAAGCTAAAATTTATGATCGCCTTTATGTTAATTGCTGGTATAAGAGGACAACACAAGAAAAACTGACAACGCAAGAAAGTACCACCAATTTCCAACAACCATATGAAAAGTTAAAGTTTAATTATTTTTCATTAAACTTTAAAATTAGTTTTAAAGATCTTCGAGTAAGAGTCACTGAGTTTAATGATACATAATAGGTATTATACGAATATCATTGTTTTAGTTGTATTAAAATCAGCGAACTGGTGTACATCAAATCTGTTTCCTAGCAAAACTACAAAATGCGGGAGCGTTTTTCTATTAATTTAGAATCAGCAAAATTAAGTTAAAACTAATTTTGAAATAAATTAATAAATTTATGTCATAAAATTTTCCAACATTGCAAATAAATGAACAGATTAAATCAGTAGCTACATTTCTTTATGTTTCATCAGCCAAATATTAAGCATAGTTGCCAATGACAATGTATACAATTTAAATTCAGCTGTCTCCCAGGTTCTATACCTGAAATCTTATCTAAAAAGCATAAAATAAATAAAATACGTCTATATCGTTATGTAGACATGTGTATTACAACTTAGTATTATGTATACAGATGTTCTTGAATACACTCAAATTGCGCCTTATCAATATATGCTCTAAGGACTTGGCTATATGGAATATGGATCGCACGCTGCATCAACGCCGCTTATATCGAAAGGAGTCCACACTTCCATCTCCTTCCCTACTCGTCAATAATTAGTTTGGGAAATATTTTTAATCTTTTACTCAAATGACATATGGTCGGATATAGATTTTGAGAAGTTTTTCGTAAGTTACTTTTCTTTTTTTGATCAATAATGTACATTCCTTTTTACTTGAATGTATATAAAATCGAAACCCAACAAGTAACAAAAGCTATTAAATTTTGATACATATTATTTTCAAGTAATAATGAACATATTTCAACACCAAATGCGTATGTGTAATTATTGTATAACGATATTTATATTTGTTTGTATTACAAATAAATATAAACAAATTAGGTATAATTTGTTTAAAAACACTGAAATGAAATGAAATGAAATGAAATGAAATGAAAATTATTTATTTGCGGAATATGTGTGTTAAAAAGTTGTTATAAAGATATTTAAGAATACAACATATTCTACCACATTGTGGTGTGCAAATATTTAGTCAATTTTAAGAAGTTACATATTTCTATAAAAATGTACATTTAAATCACAGCCAAAACATTTTATTTATTTATGAACATAAGTTTCATAATTTATTATAAATTAATTTAAAGGTAGATTAATTTTTAGTCCTATCTACCGTACACTACCGTACACTGAGTTGAGACATACCTAGTTATTTTTTCACTTTGTTGATTTTGACAAATTTATACCTACGTCATGACGTATATTCCTATATTTACAATAAACTGGTAAATACATATATTTATAAACTGAATACTCTCGATGGAATACTCATTTTAATTTATAATATTCATACATTTAATAGTCAGTGTAGGTATATTCATCATTTTTTGCCACATTCCAAATTACTTGTACATAGGTATGCTTTGTAGAATAGACCATCTACCTTCCTTGCCAGGCAGCTCATAAAAGGCGAGCATAGGCTCAACGTCACTAACACCGTGACATCTGACTAGGTGGTAGAGTTTAGCAGCGACTCGCCCGGATTAGTACCACCGCCCTACTTATTCCTGCCGCCATAACGTCATGACGTGTTCCGGTTCGGAGGGTAAGGTAGCCGGTAAACTTATTTTGCTCGAGGCCTAACATCCCAGCCTCACCATTACCACCTTTGGTGGTGGTGGCGTGAATTTCTTAACATCGGGAAATCCGTCTGCTTGTTTGCCTTCCAATATCATAAAAAAATAACTGATAGGCACAAACTACAATCTTTCTGCCAATTGAAGGGCAAAGAATTTGAGTCATCTATAAAAATTAAGCAAATAAAAAGTAAGTATACTTAGGATCGTCATGCCCGAATATCCACAGAGGTAGGCAGAGGTACAACCTAGGCAACCATAATTAGCCGTAGTCACTTCTTTGTCCCACAATATGCTAGATAGGAAATCTATCACAAGCCCGGCAATTACCTAATCCTGGTTACATACCTAACTATCGCTATTAGGTAAAGTCGTGTCAATTATACCATTTATAAATCAAGAACGGCTTAACCGATTTATCCGAAAATTGACGGGGAGATAGGTTAGAATTAGGAGAAGGATATTGGGTACATTTTATCCCTTCCCAGAGGAGGAAAAGTTGGAAAATAGGCCATAGGCTGAGGCTTTGAGGCCTGTTTAACACAGTAGTGAAGCTAATTGGATGTAGTTAAGCAGAAAGGACCCAACCCACATGAACACCAAAATTGAGTGAAAGTCTCCCTTACCAAATCCAGCACTTGTTCTCCTGTATCAAGTTCATTTTTGGAGCTTATCACTATGGAGTGTAGAGCGGCACGACCAGCAAATGTTTTTACTGGAGGTGCCGCTACTACACTAGCATATGATAATTTTTCCTGTTTTGAGGTATCTATAGTTAGACAAGTTTGTCTAAGTTCATCTATTTTTATATTGTTTTCTTCTATTACTTTTGTGTGTTCTTGTAAAATTTTTCTAAAGTCCTGTAATTCTTTTGACGTGTCTAAGCTAAACTGTTATGTTTGTGATGTTGTTTGTGATGTTGCTGGATTTGGTAATTGAGCTTCTGTTTTTTGGGTTGTCTTCCCAGTAGAGACCTAAGTTGCTTGGATCAGTTTATAAAGTCCCAAAACAGCATCGGTGACATCGTTTTTGATGTCAGTCTTAAGATTTCTGGAGTT
>NJDC01005996.1:388786-407069 GCA_002245475.1 Calephelis virginiensis | reverse complement strand
GAAATGTAATAATTCCGTAAAAGGTACGTTGCCCATAATTACTGCTTTTTGTGTCTATATGCGAAGTATAATAGCTAAAGACGTTAGTTTTTAAAAAATAACACGTTATCAAAAGCTGTTTGTTAGTGACAGTTTGTCTATTGTTAACATAACATTTAATTCTGAGCCTTTACCATGAGTTGGTATACATTGTAGTCGATAAGTTACGTGTCGAAATCTATGACACTTTTGGTCTAAAATGTGTTTCTCTTGGTTACCAATAGAGGCGCTGTTCAAAGATTTCATACAAATAATTTACAGAGACGGTAGCGAATATAGTAAACTTGACAAACCATAAATTCATGGTAAGGGCTCTGATATGTTGATGCTTTTATGGCAACGAATGAAACAGCGTATACGTATTAGCTTTATTCAATTCTGTTTTTCAATAATCCTCAAAATCTAATACAAAACCGTGGTTTTAATTTTCTTTATATCTGTAGTTTTAGGTAATCTTACAAGGTATTAATAAGTTATCTATTTAAATAACATATTTACATATTAAAGGTTCAATATAAAGTTATAATGTGAAGAAAACCCGAATCCAAGTGTATATAAAATAAGTGATATATTCTAACACCGACTACCATATATAAGCGTAATATCCAATCAGGCATTTGTCGAATTTGTCGACTATATTTTAAAGTTGCAATCCCATGATTACAAAGTTTTTCCAAAATTTGGGAGAATAAAAAATCGGCCATAAATATTGAAATAAGATTGGTTATGGATTTTATAAAAAAATAACGGTTTAGAGCTCTTGACCATCAACGATCCTGATTTAGAATTATGGGACTTCAACTTAATATAAAAACTAGAAATATATTATCTTAGTGACTAGATTTAGATATCTCAGTCAATATTTGATTGACAAGTTACATTGAAAGACGGTATTCAATTTCAAAAATTTCAACTTTAACCATAAAATTATTTGTATAATTAACAACTTATTCCCATTTTTTAAATAGTTTTTAATTATAAATATTCGTTAGAAACCAATAGTGGAATATTTGTATTTACATTAGTGTTTAAATAATTAGATTCATGAATGCGTTAAAATTTTCTTTACATATAAAATATAAATAGTATTACAACTATGACTGTCTTCTTCTATCTATACAACATACTGCTCTTTTCAAATTTTCAGCAAAACCACCTTTCTGGTTATGAATTTCTGCTTTGCAAGTTTTCGTTACTTCTAAGACTTTGACGTCGTTAGACCTTTCAATACACTCTTCTTGCCCAGTGTCACCGATTTCCTCGTCGGATCACGTATCAGGCCCTGTGTATTTAACTATCAAGTCTAATTCTTCATCGTTAGGCTTTGCATTGCGTATTTCAGTTTCCCCTTCAAATTTTTTAGGTCGATCATTAATTTTATTTTCTATTGTCACCAGGACATCTGCCACACATCGATGTTCTTCAGGTGATTTAACTTCAGCGTCATCGTTAAAGGCTGTCTCTTGATTTTCATTAGCGCCGTTATTATTTTGTTTATCTTTTTCGGTTTCCGTTTTACTATCCTCTTCTTCTTCACTATTTTCCTTACCTTCCAGAATCATTTTATGTGTTGCTTCTTCTATGACACTATCTGTTGGTGCCTCGTTAATACAGGAATGGGTTAAAGTAAACGGTAGTTTTACTGAAACTTCTCCACCCATAGCGCTCAGGGTAAGTTTAACTTTTACGTAATATGATACATAAATAGCAAACACATTTCGGTCTTCTGGCGAGTTCGAGTTGCACAGTACTGTTGAAGCAAGACTTGCACCAGATTTTGAGTAGGAATCTTCCAGAGCAATCCAATTTTTGGTTGCACCTGACAATGATAAATGTAAATTTTAGATTACAAATACATATCTATCCATCTGTTGCTTCCACGACTAAACCGTTGGACCGATTTCGATGAATTTTGGTACAGATAAAGTTAAAGATGGGAATTCAAACAAGGGCCACTTTGTTTAAAAATCAACTTATATAGAACCAGAGTGGGGGATAAAAGTTTGTATGTAACCGGTAGTAAAAATATATATCAGTGATTGAATAGGTAGAAGTTGTATTGAATGGCATAACAATAGGGTGGTTATTTGAATATAAAAAATCAAATATTGTTTTCCTGAAATTGACAATAAATAACATTTTTTATTTGTAAAGAACTGGCTAAAATAAAGTGAGACACAAAACTGGCCGGAAAAATTTTTTCGGCGTTACTCCCTTAGTAACGCAGAAAAAATTTATAATAAGGACATTTACGATAAAATAGACAGCACGTATTTAGGTGATAACGTATTTTTATTGATAAGACGTTACACATTCCTATTAAGATGAGCATTTACGGCCTTGATTATTATAGTCACCATTTTATAACAGCATGAGTAGAACCACATTGTAGATAAATTACAAAGCCTATATTATATAGGAATTAATTTTTGGGTATCATACTGTCCATAGGTAGCAATAGTTGATGATTTTCGTCGTTCATGTTGGTAACGCTTTCGCAATATTGTTTTTTCTATTTACAATAACTAGACATACAATAACATACTGACTTCTAGTAGGTATTTCGTCAGTGAACAGAAAAAGGCTGAAGTGATCACGATGATGAAATTTGAAAGTGGTTACTTACCCCGATGTGGTGTAAGAATGTAGGAGTCGGTGAAAGTCTGTCCAGGCATGACAGGAGTGCCATTGTCTCTCTCTAAAGCTACAACGTTCTTGAATTTTCCGTTAGAAAACATGCACACGTCGACGTGTTGTATAACCAATGTCTGTAATAAAAGGCAAAATGTAAGAAAAAATGTTAAATTGGGGATCCTAGAGGAATCAAAAGATTTGAATTGCTCTTGCGTCTAATCAACTAAATTTCTATTTTCTCAAGGCGCTCTAGTGGCAGAAGCCGATTTTTTTTCTTCTCAATTTTTCTTTGTTACTTTTTTTATTATTCTTAGAAAAAGTTTAAGAATCGATATATACTATCAAATATCAACAAAATCATCAACTAAAATTATTAAACGCTTTTTCATACTAGTATCAATAAAATAATATAGATTCAATCCGGTACGAAGGTCAAAGTCAATATTGTGAAGACCCTGTAAGCTCTACGGCTACAAATTGAGCTATGAAACACAAAAACAAATTTGAAATCAATATGAAAGAAGGAGAACAGAATGTTAAAGATTTTTTTATTATTTACTAGCGGCCCGGTACGTGCTTCGCTATTACGCTACAAAACAAAAAAAACAACTGAAAAAAGTTTAAATATGACAGCACAATTCCCATTTGAAAAAAGTTTCAATTTGACTGATGAATACCCATTAACAAAAAGATCCGTAATTTATTGAATTCATTTGTTACGAAAATGTGACGAATAAAGAACCGCACGCCCGATGTTATGCAAACTTCTCATAAACCATCTTCTAAATAGTCCGAACAAAGTCTAAACATTTAGTTTGGATAGGTGAGCCCGTTCTTGAGTTATAAAATTACAAGTGACATTGATTTTTATATATATATATATANTATATAGACTAACTGACCCAGCAAACTTTGTATCGCTTGACATTAATGCTTCGATAATAGTCTGTCGGACCCAATGTGAAACATTCCAAAATCAACAACTACTTATTATTCCAGGAGAGAAAATTGTTAACCTAAGCTATTCTCGAATTCCCTTGAACATACACAAAAAATGTCATCAAAATCTGTCCTGTCGTCTAGAAGGAGTTCAGTGACAAACACACGAACACAAGAATTATATATATGAAGATTACATCAGTACGAGTGTGTATTCTACACCAACTAAATAGCATATAGATAAGACTCGTTATGCCTAATTTTCTTTCATCGCACCCATTAATATTTCGCTGCCATTGTGAAAGTCTATGTTGAAATAATGTACAGATTGCAATCTGGCCCTTTTGCGCGGCGTGGAAGGAAGGTTTAATTAAACTTAATCTGTATTATCTGAGCCGTAATGAGTTTTGCGTGGGCAGAATAAATTGGGAATGAGATCTTTCAGTTGATGCTCTTTAACATTTTATTATATTGGGCTACTGTTTATCTGTTATATTATTTTTTGTCCTTGCAGGGGACAGAGTTACGGGTATTACTGCTAGAATTTCCTATGTTTGTTTTTTCATTGATAGGAAAAATAAAGAACGTATGGTCCTTTTGCTTTTTTCGTTGTAATCACTATATTGTGTTGGTTAATGGGTGGATTGTTATATAATATTATTATTCTATAGAAATAATACGACATACAATTTGCTTCTTTATCATGATAGCTATGAAAGACTGGAAACCTTAACACAAAAATATTAATTGAGTTTATTTAATACTTTTCTTAAAAATTACTACAGTTCCACCTTCTAACTTCTTTTATTTCAATAAGGAAAATTGAGGTTCATTATACCAAGCTGTAAATTTAAAAAATTCAAGCTTACGGGTATTTTGTATATTTGGCGTAAGCTGTATCAGAGTAATATTAACTAGGTACATTTTTAGTGTCAACTACTAAAGAATAATAGTAATTAGCCTATATGTGAACCTGCGTATTCAATTATCTCCATTTACATTTTCATCTCTCCCCTTTCCCACTTTTTCTCCCACTTCATTTACCGTCTTGTCCAGCAGCTCTTAAGAGGCGAGCAAGGTAAAACGAGTCATTGCTATTTAGATCGCTGGTGGTAAAGCGCCGTGCAGCTACTTGCTCGGATAGAGATCCAACGCCTTACATATTATCGTCGCCTTAATGACAATCTCATGTTTCGGTCCGAAGGATAGAGTAGCCGGTAAACTTGTACAATTGTTTGTTTTTTTTAAGATATAGGAAGGCTAACAAGCAGACGTATTTCATGATGATAAGAAATGCCGCCTCGAGACACCAAAGGCGATAATGGTGCGTTGCCAACCTGAGGTCGGGATATTAGGCCTCGAGCAAAAGTAAGTTTACCGGCTGCCTTACCCTCCGAACCGGAACACGTCATGACGTTATGGCGGCAGGAATAGGTAAGGCGGTGGTACCAATCCGGGCGAGTTGTTGCGAAACTCTACCACCTAGTCAGATGTCACGGTGTTAGTGACGGTAAGCCTATGCTCGCCTTTTACGAGCTGCCTGGCAAGGAATGCAGATGGTCTATTCTACAAAGGGGTCCGGACCAACACGGGGAAAAAATCCCGGCCGCAGGAAAGCGACGCACTTACAACAACAGCTAAGGTGTCTAAGTTATGTTCTAGCATGTGCAGATCCGCGCGTTTGTTCGATGCTTTTGCCATAAAAATAACAAAGTTCTGTATCATTAAATTAGATTTGGCAGTTTAACTTTAAGAGTGTAATGGATAGTTAAACAACCTTCCGAGTTTTGTACTGTTGGCGTGATGTTATTATGTAGGTACCTCTATAAGCGGTTCGAAGCGATGCTTTTGCTTTCTTACTTAATTTGCGTATTTTGGGGTGAAATTAAGTTAATTCATAATCACACGAATTAACTTTTAATGTGAAAATATATTTATTTGCTTGGGTTTCACGCATTAGAATCTAAACCAGTTTTAAGTAAGGGGTAAATAAGGCAAATCATCCCCATGACAGGGCAAAAAAGGTTCAAATTCGATTGGAATCGCGTTTAATATCTTGTTTATCATAATAACAAGTCAAATCCTATGTAATGTTATATCCGAAAAGACGTCATTAACACAGAAAAGATTAAAAGAAATCAGATTTCACGAAAGAAGAATTTGCTTTTTCAATCAGTGTTTATAATAAAATTGGAGGAAAAAAAAGGAAACTTCGCTGGCAATAACATCGACATATCTAATTTCCAACCATCACAGTTCAAAGGTGAATCTAATAAAGCCATCAGTTTTGTACTTAGAGTAGGTATTTATATAGAGCCTGATAATAAATACAAGTATTTATTTTTCTTTCTACGATAGGTTCTTAGTTATAGAAGAGTAGTACGCTGTATGATATTTAAATGTCAATTCCTTGGCTTCCCAAGTTTGTATGTTGAGTAATAGTCTAATAAGGTTTTGTCTCACCAAGAAATTTATTCATCTCATTTATGTTAGGTTAGGTTAGGTTACGTCTGTGTCTAACGTGTAAGATTTTCAAACTTGTGAGTATCTCGATGTTAAGAAAAAGGAACTCAATTTTTGATCTTATCTAATAGTTTTCTTCTTTAAGTATCTTCTTTAAGTAGTAGTTTTCTTCTTTTTGCGTCATTAGTAATCCGTCTGTTTGTTTGTCTTCCAAAACAAACAGACGCATTGCCTCGTTTATTAACCGAGTCTACAAAAGGAGGAGGTTACCAATTCGATTGTATATTTTTTTTTTGCTATGCGATTACTCGGCAAATAGTCAATCGATTTTGATGGTTATTTTTTTGGAAGATAGGTAAAAAATTACAACTGACAAAATAGTAGATGTCCTGCTATCTGTATGTACAAATTTTGTACAAAGTCAAAAAAATTAAAACAACTAACGCGAAGCAGCTTCTTCGTTCAATTTTCGTTTTTCGTTTCGTTGTTTTCAATTGAAGATGTGTGTATAAAGAACAAAAACAAATGTTAATCTAGATTCCTTATGTTCTTTTAATGAATACAGAGCATTTGTGAGGCATTCGTCAGGCTTGAGCATTGGGTTGCTTCCCATTATCAGTATATTTGCATTGTCCTTGAGGATCTTGTGTTGTGTTCCATTCGCCCTGTGATAACTCGTTCAGATTGGTACTACCGCCCTACCTATTTCTAGAGTAGTAATTGTGTTTTGAAGATGAAATAACCACGTACGTAAGCAAGCTAGCATCTGTGTCTCGGATTAGTAGCATACCTTTAGCTTCCTTGAAGTCTACCTACAGACATTGGGTATGTAATTCATACATCAAAAAGTTAGTTTGATAAAAAATAGTGCTCCGCCATCGGTTTTAAAATCGATGAGTAGAATAGACCATCTGCCTCTCTGCAAGGCACCTTGTAGGAGGCCAACACTAGGTAAAGTATAGGTCAGTACCATCAAGATACCACTGATGGTAGAGTATTATGCAGCATACTATTTCCCCATGTTGGTCCGGATTCCTTTGCAGAATAGATCATCTGCCTTCCTGCCAGGCAGCTCGTAAAAGGCGAGCATAGGCTTACCATCACTAACACCGTGACATCTGACTAGGTGTTTGAGTTTCACAGCGACTCCTTTCCCGGCCTCATGTTGGCAACGCACCATTACCACCTTTGGTGTCTCTAGGCGGCGTGAATTTTTTACCATCAGGAAATCCGTCTGCTTGTTTGACTTCAAACATTATAAAAAAACAGCAACCTGCCCGAGTAAGTATCCACCGTTTTGCCTAATCCTGACGAAATTATTACTCGGTCATGTTCTAGTTTTGAGGGTAGGGTAGCCGCTAAACTTGCACATACGCCTAACGTCCTGGGCTTAGGACAGCGACGCACCTGTACCATCAGTGGTATCTATAGACCCCGGTTGTTTCTTACCATCAAGAGATACGAGCTGGTTCTCTTCTCTATCACAAAAAAAAATTTAAAAAGTAACCTCGCGCTCTATACTAACAAATACTTTAAGACATTTCTACTCACCTTGATCCTCCGTACGGTTTTCGAGGAATGATTGGAGACGACGACGTTCACAGTAATTGACTCTCCGTGGGAGTAAGTCGCTTTGTCAAGCCAAGCTTCGAGCTCCACCCTGGCGACAGAACATTAATACATATTTATGACAGTAGATAATTAAGATCAACAAAGTGCCGCCATGTGGTAAGTTAATCGCAGACATATATATCTTCACGCCAAGTCCATAAAGGACAGGCAGTGAGTATCGAGTTTAAGCGCAGTTAAAACTTTCCTTACATCATCGCATCGTCTATGTACACAAAATATATGCATTATGTAATATTAATAAAAAGTATTTGGATTTTGGTTGCCTCTATGATCTTCTTGAGGTCTCAGGTTCGAGCCCCGTGTTGACAACAAAAAAATGATAGAAAATGTGCCTTTTTAATTTTCTAATAAAAAAAATGTTGTTCGGGATTGGATAATATGTCCTGGCGCATACATTGGCGACAGGCTTGCCACCTATCGCATTGTGGGATTTAGTGTCTTCGGCTAGTCGCGGGTGCCCTAGTTGCGCCTCCATCTTCCTCATCGGGGACGTGAAGATACTATCTCACCAATGGAAGTACTTAGTTTAAATCCAAAAAAATGTTAGTGACCATAATAAATTTTAATATCTTGTTGATAAGAACGCCATCTTCATTTTTCAAGATCAACTACTTTGTTTCCAAACTTTTTAGTGCGCCATTTGTGATCTTTTATCGTTATAATCAATATATTTGTTTGTGTGTGTCAAATGCATGGTAGTCTGGGTAATGTTTTATTAATTGATTTAATGTACCTACTTTATAAGCATTTTTATTGAAAAATAGTAGCGTTCGGCACTTCTCCTACACATAAACTATAAGTGTGCCAAATTTCATACTCCTCCTTTCGCGCAATTTTCGTAAAAAGGGGTCCAAAGTTTTGGCATCGTATTAATATATAGATTCTAGGAGTTGGACATGTAACCTTCTTTTTTAAAGTCGGTTAAAAAACAATCAAATTTCCTTCGTTATGCAAGTGCAGTGACAAACATAAGTAATACAATTTTAGCATTGTATTAACGCACTGAGTTTCGATTGAATTGCCCAATTACCGCAACTAACAGTAATAATAAACCAAAATACCTACTACTGATTCCTAGAGACATAATTAACTACGTCTCTAGGAATCTGCAGTATTTTAGCCACAAATGCTTTAAGCTTTTGATGTACATAAATCATTTTTGAGTTCTCTAATAAGATAATAGTCGTGCAACATAAACGATCTAATATGTTAGAACATAAAGTAAGTATCTTCACGCCCAAAACCCTGAAGACCTAGGCAGAGGCACAACCTTGGCACCCACGACTAGCCGTAGACACCAAGTCCCACAATGTGATAGGTGGCAAGCCTATCGCCAACCAGGCACATATCCAATCCCGAGCAACATTTTTTTTATTAGAAAGTTGAAAAAAAATTTTTTTTTTGTTGCCCGACCGGGAATCGAACCCGGGACCTCATGAAGTCAAGTCCAACACCTGAACCGCTAGACCATAGAGGACATCGTATAAACAACACACACACATGCATCTCACGTGGCCTGAATATTTCTGATTTGTTAATGCACTTATTAAATATATTGATTTTAATAACGCATTGAGCATTCCCCTGTGAGATTCCCCCGTGTTGGTCCGGGTTTGCAGAATATACCATCTACCTTTCTGCCAGGTAGCTCGTAAAAGGCGAGCATATGCTTACCATCACTAACACCGTGACATCCTACTAGGTGGTAGAGTTTTGCAGCGACTCGCCCGGATTGGTACCACCGCCTTAGCTATTCCTGCCATTATAACATCAATTGCTTGCCGTTGACGTGTTCCGGTTCGGAGGATAAGGTAGCCGGTAAACTTACCTTTGCATAACATCCCGGCGTCAGGTTAGCAACGCACCATTACCACCTTTGGTATCTGTAGGCGGCGTGAATTTCTTACCACCAGAAAATCCGTCTGCTTGTTTGCCTTTCATTATCATAAAAAAAAGAGGAAATATTGAAGAATTTACGTTATTGATTGATTTAAAAAATATAGACATGAATATTTTAAACTTACATTGTAAAAAAATTAAATGAAAATGATTTATTTGCGGAATATGTGTAGTTAAGATAAAACAAAAGTATTTAAGTATACTAACATATTTCACCCCTTTTGGTGTGAAAATCATTGTATTGTATAAAAAAAATCGCTTTCCGCCGTCTGTCCATATGTATGCTTAATTCGTTAAAACTTAGGAGCGGATTTTGATGCGGTTTTTAATAGCTAGAGTAATTCAAGAGGAAGGTTTATATGTGTAATAGTAAACATATATTATTTAATGTATACATATAAAAGAAAGTCATCTTAGAGACACTATTTATAATTAGCACTAGGAGAAAGACACAGGATACTTTTTATCTCGTTCTAAAGCGAGGAAACTAGGATAAAAAAATTAATTTTCTCCTTACAAACTGAAAGTAAGGAACAAAGTTTACCGGAACAGATTGGTACATTTATTTTATTGACAAGATTCATTATTTATTGTCATTTTTTTAATTAAACCTAATTTAAATCTATGTACCGTAAATAAGTCAGGAGAAGTGACTGAAGGCAGCAAATATGTTTTGAGACTCAACTGTTACTGAGATTCTAAATCTCTTGAAGAAGCTTGTCAGTAGAACAGCAGAAACTGACTCTACGAGGGCAGGAAGAGTTAAAGTAGTCATAACAAATTATCGAGTCTCAAAAATTTCAGCTAGTTTAACTGATTAAAGTGACAGAATGATAGATTTAAAACAGCGGGCGATGGAGACACATTTTATTAATTTTACTTGTACTTTCCACATTATATTTTTTATTATTATATTTTAGCCAACCGATTTCACTTGTTAAGGCCCCATACTTAGTCAGCCAGAAGAGCCAATCAGCGCACTCCCCAGTTCTATGATTACTATGAAATATTGCGCTCTAAAGTAAATGTCTTAAGCGCCAAATCACTATTTTTGACACTATAAAAGTAATTTGAAAAAAAATATAAAAACAGAAACAGTTAACTTTTAGGTATAATACTTATCTATGCTTATGTTAAAACTGGTGTAGATATTTTCGTAACTGAAGTAGACAGTTGGGTTTTGCTTTCAAAAAAGGGTTAACTTTTTGATTTTTTTCTATCGAGCAAAGTGAAATGAATCGTGTTTTGGAAACACTAGTCTTATAAAGCATATTAATGTTAATCTTGTGTATTTTTGTCGCCAAGATCCATAATAGCTTTGTATGAAAAAAACAGTATATTGCTGACGTATTTTAGAATACATGGCCCCTTAAGCATCACCAGGGCAATAACAACAAACAAAACTTTAGCTGTTATAGCTCTTATGATGCTTAAAAAGCGAAATAACCGATATCGCTTTTTAATAATATTTAACTTTATCAATTTTATTTTATTTATTTAATAATATATAATTTAATATTAAAAAGTATGTGGACAGTATAAGTGGCATTAATAAATTGTGTCTAAGTGGAACTTCACCAAGCATTGACGATAAGAAGTATAAAAAAGCGATGAGCTCGTCACATCCCATCAATACAAATTATACACTCTTTGGGAATACGTAGCCGAGCTATAAACTGTGTTCTGTCGACAGAAGATGATTAAATTCACGTACGACACTGAAAAATGATTAAGCTCTAACTTGTGGGTTGTAATTAGCATGACCATATTTTGTCGGTCCAAAACGAGACATTGTTTTTTTTTCGTCCATTATTAAGTCTGATAAAAGTAGGTAACATTATAACAGGTATTTTATTTAAAATGTTTTAAATAACAAATATATTTGATAACTAGTTATATTATGCAATATGTACTGATAGACGTACAGAATACTAAACTCTCTATTCCTCGTTCACCGTGTTGGTCCGGCCCCCTGTTTCGAATAGAACATCTGCCTACCTACCTGGTATTTTGTAACAGCAAGCATAGGTTACATAGGTCATTACTCATTATCAACAAGACCATTACCACTGGTGGTGGATTGCTGTGCAGGAACTTGCACAGGTAGAGACCTACCGCCTTACCTATTCCTGCTGCCCTAATGACAATGGTAGATACCGATCCGGAGAGTAGGGAAGTCGGTATAATTGCACAACAGGCCTGATATTCCGGCCACGGGACCGCGACGAAACTATAATATCTATTATGCCTACGGTGGCCAATCCATTATCCATTATTATCGTCTCTTATCATCAGGAGTGTGCATGTTTTGTTGCTATATTGTATTTATCACAAATATATATATGCGTTGCAATTAAACTTCTGTTGCTAAATAATTATTTAATGTCTCCGGATTTTTGACATTGTTTTAAAAATACGAGACATTTTACATTCCGTAGCTATCTCTGGCAACACCGAGACAGACAACCGGACAACGGGACGATCCCGTTCCAAACGGGACGACTGGTCACATTAGTTATAACGAGACTATGTAGCACTGTAATCTTTTTATCAGTCTTGCACTCAATTGGGGTTTTTACGACATTTGAGCCATTTCCAACCTTTTAAATTTCGTCATAAAAATATTTATTAATCAAACTTTAATATCACCCGTCTTCCAAAAAGTTTGAGGTACTTTGTTGATATTATATAGTTTATAAGTGGTGGATTTTAGGTAACATTGATTGCTATTTCATAATTTCCTTAATTTGGAGTTAGATCATTTCATGTAATTGTTTATTTATTTTTGAATATCCAGACAAAATTTTCTGAAAAACTTTTCAATTTAGTCTATGATGTGTTAATTCTCATCTTACAGCCATTCAAAGCTTTATATACAATTTATAGATATTTCTAGCAAAGTCATGAAATTGTGCCTGTTTGCTATATTATGTTAGTCGTACATATTATATACATACATAAATACATACATATCTTCCCACCAACTTACAATGATAGAATGTTAGTCATATGGTCTATTTCTTCATATTTTCAGTATACACTTTTCTGCGGTAATTATGTATGTAATGTAATATAAAAAAAAAGTATCTTCACGCCCATATCCCCGAAGAGGTAGGCAGAGGTACAACCAAGGCACCCACGACTAGCCGAAGACACTAAGTCCCACAATGTGATAGGTGGCAAGCCTATCGCCAACCGGGCACATTTCCAATCCCGACCAACATTTTTTTTATTAGAAAATTGGAAAAATCCAATTTTCTTTTTGTTTGTCGACCCGGGATTCGAACCCGGGACCTCATGCATTCAATTCCAACACCCGGACCGCTAGACCACACAGGCGATAATGTAATGTAATATGATCTATACTTATAAAATAACATGCCCTGACTGACTGATTAATCATCGTCGAGCTAAAACTGTTGAGGATATAGTCATAAAATTTAGTGAGTAGGGTCGTTTTATTGAGTCGACACCCACTAAGGACGGAATTTTGAAAATTCTACCCCTAAGGGGGTGAAATAGGGGCTGCAAGTTTGTATGGAGGACCGTCATTTTTTAATTTGGAAACATGCAACTTTGTTTTTGGGCTATATATTAAAATGAGTAGATACGTATTTCAGCGTTTTTGGAAATTTTACCCCTAAGGGGATACAACAGGAGTTGAAATTTTTATGAAAGTCCTTATCAATGTGGTACAAAAAAGACTATAATTAAAATAATATTTTAAATTAATTAGTAAATATATTATCTGCCACGCGAGGAAAGCCTTAGGTTGATAATTAGATGATCAACTAAAAATGTCTGGAAACTCATACAAATATTAAATCGTAATGTTACTTTATTTTTCGTCTCTGTGGTCCGGCGTGGCGTGTCGTATTTGACTTTTAGAGGTTCCGGATTTGATTCCCGGGTCGGGTACCAAAATTAGAAAATGTGTATTTCTAATAAACATAACTTTAATACCCGGATGGGATTGGATATATGCCCGGTTGGCGTAGCATATGATTGCCACCTCTCACATTGTGGAACAGAGTGTCTTTGGCTAGTCATGGGTAGGGCACCAGGTTGCGTCTCTGCCTACCTCTTCAGGGATGTACGCTTAAAGATATTTTTTAATTAACTTTATTTTTTGACAGTAATTCATATCATCGCAGGTCGCGATCTCAAATGAACAGTGTTTGAAAATCATTCTGTATATAAAAATATTTTTACAACGAATTTATTTCAGAACTTTCATGCCACCATTTATTTACTTTCTTAATAAAAGACCAACACGGTTTAATCTAGCGGCGAGAGTAACAATACAATAAATTATTTTAATAAACCTGTTGATACAAATATATTTGTTACTAGAATCGCCTCTGTGGTCTAGCGGTCCGGGTGTTGGACTTGACTGCATGAGGTCCCGGGTTCGAATCCTGGGTCGGCCAACAAAAATTGAAAAAAAAAATGTTGGTCGAGATTGGAAATGTGCCCGGTTGGCGATAGGCTTGCCACCTATCACATTGCGGGACTTAGTGTCTTCGGCTAGTCATGGGTGCCTTGGTTGTACCTCTGCCTACCTCTTCGGGGATATGGGCGTGAAGATACTACTAGAACAATATAAATGTTAGCAGGATTTTTGTCAGGAAATTGTAGAGATGTGTGTTTATTGATGATTTTAAATGAGGAACTCCGACACATTTTTGATGTATGTAATTTTAAGTATAGTACTACTAATTTAAATTATGCGCTTCGGCTTTACACTTTTTACTATTTTTACTTTATTTTTAATTGGCTGACTTAATCTAAATTTTTCCCCGTGTTGGTCCGGGCTCCTTTGTAGAATAGATCAGAGAAGGCGCCTATGTTTATATCTATGGAATCCCAGGGAAATCGAGGAAAATACTTGTAGAATAGACCACCTACCTTCCTTGCCAGGCAGCTCGTAAAAAGCGAGCATAGGCTCACCGTCACTAACACCCAGACATCTGACTAGGTGGTAGAGTTTAGCAGTGACTCGCCGGATTGGTACCACCGCCTTACCTATTCCTGCCGCCATAACGTCATGACGTGTTCCGGTTCGGAGGGTAAGGTAGCTGGTAAACTTACTTTTGCTCGAGGCCTAACATCCCGGTCTCAGGTTGGCAACTCACAGTTACCACCTTTGGGGTCTTCAGGCGGCGTGAATTTCTTATCAGGAAATCCGTCTGCTTGTTTGAAAAAAAGCAACTCTATACAGATATCTTTAAAATACATTCGGATTTCCGAAGCTTGACGAATATAGCCGAAGCGCATAATTTAAATAGTACTTTTAAGTTTAAAACTAGCGGATCAGTTCTCCTTTTTTCGTTATTATAAGGGTTTCGTGTTAAACTTATGATTTTATCGAAATTGATCAAATAACAGGGTAGAATTTCAATGGAAACAATTTCGCTATACGGTGGGCAGGTAGGCTATTGGTTGTATTATAACAGTGTACCTATACTTATTATATATATTATATTTAATATTAGGATACGAATCTATCCTTATAATAAAATTGTAGGAAATTAAAATCTGTACATTGTAGATAGTTAAAAGAATATGTACGGATCACTAAAAAGAGGTGAGAGAACTCGTCTTCAGCATTTATAGAATTTTTGGTGTTTAGTTTACTTACGGCCAATGTTAATAATGTATCTGAATCTAATGGATTTCAAGCAACCTAGATAGCTGCGTATCCGCCGGCCTATCCTATACCTTATTCCCATAGTTATCCTGTGCACCGATATTTTATTGGCAAGCGATAACATAAAAATGGATCAAAATATCAATCTTGGACAGCGAGTTTTGGATTAGGATTGATTATTAATATTGGCCGTAAGCCAAGTATACTTCTTGAATACGGGTGTTAAACTAATCGGTGCTATAAGGAGCGAGGGTATTCTATCTTGATAACAATAAAC
Organism: Calephelis virginiensis; assembly: GCA_002245475.1. Taxonomy (NCBI): domain Eukaryota; kingdom Metazoa; phylum Arthropoda; class Insecta; order Lepidoptera; family Riodinidae; genus Calephelis; species Calephelis virginiensis. Next base: position 391,536 of record NJDC01005996.1, on the reverse strand, counting down.
TGTAAATGATACGTAGAATAGTAGAAATGTTTCTCTTAAAATACAATTATTTGGAAGTTTCACCAAGCGTCCTCGATGTAAAAATAACAAACATAAAAAAACAAACGGTTTTAAAGTATTTGCCTTATACCTAATAATAATAATTCCTCGGCAACTTGTTAAAACAAAAGTAATAAAATTGCTTACCTGCCGTCGGATAATAAAAATGGTTTTTCAACGGTTGCCCGAGGCGGTGCCGTCTCCACGTTTTCTGCAAAAAGTAAAGTTGGTAACGCTTTTCTTGTTTCTCTATATATTATATTTAAACACAATTTTGCAACAGATCGGGAAATCGCCGTCGCTAAACGTACCTCATCGAGAATCGGATCAAGAAGTAAAAGTAACTGTAAGAAATGGAACAAAAAGTGGAACTACTCTACCATGCTATGAAATGGTGATTAATACACGAATTACAGTGTTTGTTAGCACTTTTAGAAGAAGATAAGTGAGTTTAACGAATTACGGTCGTTCGTATAGTATGTGGGCTCTATCTTGGCTTGGGTACATTTGCCTGGCCAATTGTTTCTATTTAAACTAATAATACAATTTTGAGCCTCATACACTGAGTTGAATAGGCTAAAATTATCATGCGAGGGAGTAAGTAAATAAATTTGGGGCTGGTAGTAGTAACAACTATGATTTAAGAAAAATATAGTTTTAAAACCTATTAATATTATAAATGCGAAAGTTTGTAAATATGTTTGTTTGTTACTCCTTTACGCAAAAACTGCTTAATCGATTTTCATGAAATTTGGCACACACATAGCTTGGATTAAAACATAGGATAGTTTTTATCCCAAATCAATGTTCCTGTGGGAAAACGCGAGGAACGCCGCGGACAGCAGCTAGTTTAATAATATAACCGGGGCTTAAGTAAGTATATACTTTCCATAAATACATAGGACCTGCTACGCTGTGCTGGAAATATTTATTTTGACTTTACTTTGGATATTTTCCCTATAGCATCTATTATAGTTGCTCGATTAAATAGATTTATTGTTAACGGCTCCCCGATCTATAAAGCCTCGGGTAATAGTATAATTAAGCGAAATAAAATTGCAAGACCATTTTAAGTCTGCTCCCCACATAATTTTTAACCTAAGTATAAGTAAGACTAGCTGATCCTAGTGATTTCACTCGCTCCCCAATGTTTTACCCGTGTTGGTTCGGATGTCCTGTGGATAATAGACCATAACGTCGAATTTAGGTGAAATTGATGAATGCTACAATATCATTGGTGATAGAAAGCTGTGGAAAAAATTGACCGGGTAGGGTATCCACCGCCTTACTTATTATTAATTGCCTCTGTGGTCTAGCGGTCCGGAGTCGGACTTGACTACTACTGGGTTCGATCCGGGTCGGGTGACTAAAAAGCTAGAATTTTTTTTTTTTTTCAATTTTCTAATAAAAATAACGTCGTCAGGGATTGAATAGGTGTTCGGTTAGCGATAGATTTGCCACCTATCGCTTATCAAATTTTGGAGCTTAGTGTTTTCGGCTAGTTGTAAGTATCCTGGTTGTCCCTCTACCTACCATTTGGGTATATGAGCGCGAAGATAGTTACTTTTTTATCTATTATTGGCGCACATCCCAGTGTCGGTAAAGAGGGATGTATTTCGATGTACCAATAACATCTATAGTGTTGTCATGCTGTTCATGGTACATGGTCAACAGGTCACCAGGTCATAGTTGTCGCTTTCTATTAGAAGAGACCTGTTTTATCGCAGTTCAATCAGAAAAAAACTCCATCGCCATTTGAACTTATGACAATCAATTGTTAAGTCAGCTTCGTTAACAATTCAACCATTGACTCAATAAAATAATAACGAAATTAAGCTTAAATTTCTCAACAAATTATAAATGTTGGTGAAAGATGGTTGGCGTGTAATGTAATATAGAATATTAACTTACCAATTTCCTCTCTTTTCATCCGACCGTTTTCGTCCGCTTTCAATTTACTTTTATTTTTTAACCTGCAACAAAAATGTTTCACCTAAAAAATATTCGAGCAAAAACCTCATAAATTTTAAGCTCTTATTTCAGCGTCTATTTTCGTATCGCAAATATTTATATTTTTAAAGAAAGAAATACTTGTACTGTTTTACTTATCACTTATAATTTATTACTTTGTAATTAGTTACCTGTTTAAGTTTAAGTAGTGTAGTTTAAGTTTTAGCCCTGATGATGCTGTATAAGCGAAACCGGTAGGCTACTAATTACAAAGTAATAAATTATAAGTGATAAGTAAAACAGTACAAGTGTTTCTTTCTTTAAAAATATGAATATTTGGAAGTTTTACCAAGCGCCGACGATGGAAAATAGCAAATATTTATAGTTGAAACGCAATAAAATTGCCAATAAGTGGCCAAGTGCGAGTTGGATTAGCGTATAAAGAGTTTCACATCATCAAATATAGATCAGTATTATCCATACTAACCCATGCTTCATATTATTATTGTCAAAGTTTGTTTGTCTACCTATCTGTTGATTTTTCATGCTTTAACCTCTGAACCGATTTTAATGAAATTTTATACCCATATAGCTAAAGATCCGAATTAAATCATAGACTAATATTTTTAGACAAATAAACCCTTTAAGAACTACGAGGGCCAAACTGAAAGTTTTTAGAATTGGCAACTTAAAAGCATTATATTAAAAAAATAAGTTTAAATTTTGAAAATAGAACTCTTTACCAATAATATTGAGTATAC